>PVJH01005890.1:0-106959 GCA_004026705.1 Nesogale talazaci
GTTCCTTCTCTGTTAAATTTTCTTTTGAAATTATTACCGAGGAGAGCATAATGGCTCCCAGGTGCAGCAAAACCCATGCTAGCGATCGCAGCAGCAAGAGGCAGAGGAGAAGTATCGATTTAGAAGGGAAACAAAAGGTCATTAAACAACACATGGGTGGAAAATCAGGAGAGCCAATCAGGGAAGGCACATTGCGGCTCCTCAAAAACAATGAAGAAACATCCAGGCTGTTAGAGAATCGGCAACCCTGAAAGTGACAAGACCACATGAAAGCATGAGGGGCACCTATGGCTAATGAGGTGTAGATTCAGGACCCAGGATCAAAGCGAACCCTTCTCAGTAAACTGACATTAATGGCTAAGGCATGGTTGCTTGAAGAAAAGGCAGGGCCAGGCTTTGATATGGTCTTGACACAATGTTCAGAGCACATCAAGTCCTATTTCACAGAATGCATCTCAAATGGCAGACAACATATAAGGACACGCAGAGTGGTAACACCAACAACAAAAAGGCATCAAGAGGAAAAGCATCTGCCATTTCAACATGCTTTACATGTATAGTCCAGGGACATGAATTAGATAGATATATTATGTTGGTCACTAGGTGTTTCCAAATGTTCCATCACCCTTCAGAGAAGCTTAGTGCCTCCTAAACAATGACCTCCTTCCCCCCTCCTTCCCTGGCCTTTACCCATCAATTGTGATTTCTATGCATTTAAAAGCAGGAAAGGTGAGCTTCAGGGATGCATCCTTCCACCTGCTTGTTCAACCTGTATGCCGAGTCAATCATCAGAGAAGCTGCATCACAGACTTATTAGCTACCTGTGGTGTGCAAATGACAAAACCTTGCTTGTAGGGTTGACGGTTCAAATCCCACAGCAGCTCTCCAGGAGCAAGGCTGGGCTTCCTACTCCAATCAGGGCAGTGATCACACACACACGCACACACACACACACACACACAAACCTTGCTTGTTTGAAGCACTTGCTAATGAGGATCGAGGGCTATCTGACCTTCAGTATGGATTACAGCTCAATATCAAAGAAACAAAATCTCTCACACCGGAACTAATAGGTAACATCATGATAAACAGAGAAAAGATTGGAATCGTCAAATATTATATCTTACTTGGATCCACACTCAATGCTCATGGATGCAGCAGTTAGGAGAGCAAAAGACATAAGGGATTGGGCAAATCAGCTGTACAAGACCTCTTTCGAGTATTGAAGATCAATGATGTTACTTTGAGGCAGGATTGAGGTGGACCTGACCCAAACCATGGTATCCTCCATTGCCTCATATGCATGTGAAAGTTGGATACTGCATAAAGATGGCCAGGGGAGAATAGAGCATTTGAATTGTGGTGCTGAAGACTGTTGTAGGCACTCTTAAAGCTCTTCTCGCAATCCATACATATATTCGTTGTGTCAAACACATCTGCATGTATGTTGTCATCATCTTTTTCAAAACATGTTTTCTACTCAAGCCCCTGGCATCAGCTCTTCCTTTTCCCCTCCCTCCCCAACTCTCCCTTGATAATTTATAAATTCTTTTCTTTTCATGTCTTACACCCACCGCCGTCTCCTTTCACCCACTTTCTGTTGTCTGTCACCCTGGGTGGGGGGGCCCTAGGTTGATCATTATCAGTCCCCCCACTTACTCCCCTCCCTACCGTTACCCTCCTAGTGTCGCTGCTGCTCTTATTGGTCCGGAGGGGTTTATCTGTTCCTGATTCCCTGTGTTTTGAGCCACTGTGAGTTGGAGTTGACACAATGACAGTGAGTTGACTTGTCCCCATAAGTCGGGAGCCAACCTCATAGCACTTAAGAATATCCTGTCCCTCACTCCCTCTTTCAATGTACGCCGCATTTGGATTGGGAGGGGATGTTTCTAAATTCCTCTCCTGCGCATGTGTCCAAGGAGACCCTCCTTGAATGGCTGGGTGGTGATGATGGTGATGGGTAGGCTGGCCTCTGTTTCTATGATTCCTTCCAAGGACCTGTTCTGACCCTGCTGAATGGCCCTTCTCTGGAAAATTAGAACTATCATTTAATAGCAGAGCAAAGGAACTATTTTCTAGGGTCTGCTACAAATTAGCAGGCAGTCTCAGTTAAAAACAAAACAAAGAAATGAAAGCATAGAGAGGGGAGAATGACTCTCCGAGGCTTTGGCATACATTGCCAGCTCTCAGAATTTTCGTTCCCACGGCCCCTCCCCCCGCCACCATCAGGAAATTAAACATGGACGCAGTATTATCATCTAATCTGCAGCCTATTATCAAATGTTGCTAATTGTTCCTAGTAATGGCCTTTCGTAATGGCTTTCCCCCCACGGTCCCCATTTTTCCAGAAGGCAAAAATTTGAGAATCGGACTCTCAAAGCCCTTTATCAATTGCGACTTCCTTGGCACATCTTATTAATTTCGTTTTCCTGTGATTCCCTGTGACTCCCTCACTGAACACAAGATAAAGAACATAAGCATGAAGACCCTTCTGGAGTAAAATTGTCCATGGGTGCTCTCTCCCTTCTGCTCCCCACCATTGGTAGCTAATTGCTTCACTGTGAAATTTTTTAATTGCTTTGTTCTTTGGGGGTTAATTTTGCACTTATTTTCACTAACTGTAAAACTTTTACAACATACTATTAAGCAGCGTCTGCTTGGCTGCTGGTTTGTAATTGCCAAGAAACCACTCCACGGCTGGAGGGCTACAGCAGGGAAGGTTTCCTCTCTATGGATTCAGATTGCTCTTCCACTGAGCCTGCCAGCACGCTGCCTTCCTACGTGGCCATCGCCAGGGAGGGAAGACCTCCAGGTCTGAGGGTGAGACCGCACAGGTCCTCGGGAGTGCAGTTCTCACAGGCACACCAAGTTTAGCCTCACATATCCCAGAAGAGGAGCCTTCTAGGCTCCTGGCTTAACAAGGCCCAGGTTTCAGTAGGATATGATTAGTGGCACACATTGCCACAGAGAATAGATATCTATGACTGCCCCCCTAAAAGGATTACTAACACCAACCTTGGTTCTCAAAGTCAAGCCTATACTTTTCTAGGGATTAGCTCAGGTGCTAGGCCACAAATCTTCAAGGATGATGCCAGACATCTTCCCCCTTCACGGTCAAATGAATCTTCACGCAACCCTTCATCAACCCTTTGCAATTTGTCTCCTATCCTTATGTCTTGATTCCAACTGTAAAAGGAATCTTAGAGTTGCCCTGAATGCCCTATTTTGATGATAAGTTTCACAAGGTGATGGTGTTGAGCCAGGCTTTGCTGTCAGACAGGACTATGTTCCAATACAAGCTCCAAGACATTCTCTCTACCTTGGGAAAGCAACTCATCCTCTCTGAGTCTCATCATCCTCGCCTATAAAAAGACGATAATAACTGTGGCCTCCCATAGCTCTTGGAAGAATTAAATGGAATGCAATACAAAACTCACTAGAATATAAGCTCTATGAGGGCAGGACCTAGACCACCTTGCTTCATGTTAGATACCCAATGCTTAGCTCGATGTCAAGAACAGTAGATGCTCCACAGATATTTGTTACGTCAATAAATGCACTAAACACACAATACATTTTATAAGTTGTAGCTACTATCAATAGCATTTATGTACAGTTTGCCAAGTACATTCCTCAAACCCTCTGGTGCCCTGGGTCTGTGATTTTCTAGGAACTGAGCTTCCATCTTTCCAGTCAGTTTTTCTCCATAGCTATGGGTACCATGCTGCCATCCTCTTCTTTTGTGGGCAAGTTCAGCCCCACAACCTCTTCAGTTTCATGTTCCTTGGTCATCTCATCTTATGCTCATAAAGGCAATCTTGTCCCCTCATCTACAAGTCTCTCTTTTTCTTGCCTTTAGTTACATGAGGGTCCTTCGAAAATTCATGGGAAAATGGAATTTAAAGATAACAAAAATTTCCCACAAATCTTCTGAGGCCTCTACAAAGAGTTCTGGCTTCCAGTTGAAATCACAACTCCAGTATTTATGCTATATGTATTCTAATGCCAAAATAAGGAACAAAAATCCTCACATCTGACTTGATGACCAACATTATGATAAACAGAGAAAAAAAATTGAAGTTTGAGGATTTCATCTGACTTAGATCCTCAATCAATGCTCAAGGAGGCAGGAGGCAAAACAAACCAACACAAAAACCACAACAATGGGTAAATCTGCTGTAAAAGATTTATATTTATAAATGTTCAAAAGAAAAAAAAAGGCACCTTGCAGATAAGAGGTCATCTAGCCCCATCGTGGTATGTTCGATTGCTCTCTATACATATGAAAGCTGGACCATGAATATGGAAGAATTGGGGTGCTGGTGAAGAAAATGAAATATACCGCAGCTTGCCAGTAGAACAAACAAGGCTATCTTGGAAGGAGTGCAGCCAGAATGGTCTTTAGAAGTGAAGATGGTGAGGCTGCATCTCATGTACTTTGGAAATACTATCAGAATGAATCCATCCCTTGAGAAGGGCTTAGGCTACGTAAAGCAGAAGGTCGGTGACAGCAAGGGATGCCCTGAGTGGGATGGGTGGGATCAGGGGCTTCCACACTGAGCTCACACACAGCGAGAGTTCAGAGGATAGCCCAGGTGTTTTCCTCTGTTGTGCACCAGTTACTGTAAGTCCGAACTAGGTTAGTGGCTCTGACAACACTAGTAACAACTACACCCCCAAGTGCATGAAATAGGAAGCATAAAGAATTAATTATACGTATGAATCTATAGATGGAGGAGTGAGACACAGGTTAGGTCATTTCTATCTTCATTTTAATATCAAACTTGCCTATCAAATTTATGATATCTAATTTCCTCTATCCAACTCTTTGCCTCTTTCCTTCAAACCTTCCAGCATTTGGACTTGGAATCCCAAGGCCATCATAAACACAAAAATAAAAACAAAGCCCCCCAATGCATGGCCCTTGAACTGATGTCAACGCAGAGCAACCCAGTAGGATGTGGTCAAACTGTCCTTGTGGGTCTCTGAGCCTGTAACTCTCTGTGGGGTAGAAAAACCATCGTTCTTCCATGGAACCGCTGGTAGTTTCCAACTGCTAACCTTGAGAGTAGTAGCCCAAAGGAGAACCCACAATTCCATCCAGGCAATGACTACGCACCAGTCTTCCTCAATGCGATCTAAGCAGGATTTTTCATAAGGACCAAGAAAGACTACGTCTTGCCCTTTATTAATCATTTAAATCACTTTTAAAAGCAAACATCATTCTAAAGACACAAATTGACCATGCCTTTGCTAGTGCTCGGGTCACTGGAAAAATTCCTTTAGGAAGTACAAAGCCCCAGATGTATTTCCAGACTCAAAGCCTGTGCACGTTTGGTATCTTTGAAATTCTGTGGTTTCACATGACCACATAGAGAAATAATCCATTGTAAACCTGTCAGCATTCTGTAGGTTTTACTCCATCACCGTGGTTGATGCACAGTATGGAAGCAGATACTAACTTTTGACAAAATGATACAAACTCGTGGTGGACCTCATTTTCTCTAACCACACAAGACAGACAGACACACACACACACACACCTCGGGTTGTTCTGAACTTCAGCTCAGCTGCTGCATTTAGAAGCAACCAGAGCCTCAAATCCAATTTAAGGTGTTTAATTTTCTCCATCTCCGGGGATGAGAGGTAAGAGAGCCAGCTAGCAGCCTTGATATGAGCTGTTACATCTGGAGGCTGCCCGAGACCTTTTTAGCGGAGGGAAGATGTGGGTCTCTCTACCTGTCCTCTTCATTCTCGAGCCTTTTTAATTGTACTCTCAGACACAGAGTTGCTTTATCTCAAATTGTGGTATTCATTTTTTTTAATTAACTGCCTTGTGGCTGGGTGAGAACCACCATGTGCTAGCAGAGCTGAGATGCCGCGGCCCTCTGAGGTCCAGGGCCTCTGGGGAGAACCATGTAACCAGGCCACCCTGTGCTTCCACACATTGCTGCCTTAACAAGCACAAATTAACCTTCTAGACTTCTTTCTTGGGTAATCTTAGCAAAGTCCTCAGCCCTTTAACCTCAGATGCGTTTTTAAAGCCTCCACTGCTGGCTGGGCCCATCTTAGGCAGTTGCTATGGTTCCGACATAGCTTTCTCATCACCCTCTTCCTGCATGGCAATCTGGACCCAGATTTCTGACTTCTGTGTCTCCTACCTTCATTTGACAGACCCTCAACGTATTGCCTTTCTGCATCTTTGGACTTGGTTTTTCTGCTCACACCTTTACTCTACCAGTTCCTCACATTTCGAAGTCTCCTTTGACCTCTGGGAAAGACTTTGTGTATTATCAGTGGATTGAGGCCCCTGCCCTTACTGGAATTTGGGTCTGAATCATCAACTTCTGAAATAGTACCTCAATGGCTTTCCAAACAAATTCTGGCCCAGGCTGAAGCCTGTGAAGGCAGAAGGATGCTAGACTGGTCGTCATCTTGAGTGCTCTTGGAAGGGAGAGGAGGTGCATAATCTTATTACCACCAAGTTCCTCACTTACAAAGTGAGGCTCATTACATCAGCCTCAAAAAAATAGATAAAAAAATGATCAGGAAAAGAAAAGTATCAGGACAGGGTTTACAAAATCCAAATCCACTGCTGTCAAATTATTTCTGACTCATCTATATGACCCCATATAGGGTTTCTGGGGCTGGACATCTCTTTGGAAGCAGTTAGTCTCATCTGTCTCTTGGTGGTTTCAAACAATGACCTAACCAGGGCTCCTAAATGACACACGTAACATACAATCAGCAGAAGTTCCTCCTCTTATTAATATTCATATGAGCATCTTATCTTTCAAACTGGTGGCCTAGTCTTCACTATAGATCAGGGGGCCTCACACTTTTTAGACAGGGGACCAGCTCACTGTTCCTCAGACTGCTGGAGGGCCAGACTATAGTTAAAAAAAAAAAACCAAACACAAAACTATGAACAAATTCACTGAGGACCCGGGAGGAGTCGGCTGCTAAGTTGGACAGCAGCAGTGGCAGAAACACCCAGCGTGCGGCATAAATGTCCTTAGCGGGCCGCATGTGGCCCATGGGCCATAGTTTGAGGACCCCTGCTATAGATGATCAGCTACGTTGCTACTGACAGTGAAGTGTCATCTATCTGGTTTGTGAAATCATGACCGTCTTTTATTGGTCAAGAATTTATATTATTGAACTCAATCTAAGACATTGTTGATGGTGAAAGTCCTGCATTGATAAGCACCTAAGTGCTTCTCAGACACCTGTCAGCTCCAGCTTTTCTCCTCTAAGTACACTCTTTGCCTTCTACTTACACATTGAAGAGAGGGTTGGACAAGCCCAGATGGGGAAGAGACTCACCCAAGGGTGGGTTTTGCTGCTGGTTCATTGGCTTTGTGTATTTATTTTAAAGTATTGCTCACCTGATAACTTTCCCTCACCCAGTTTCCATCATTCTTTTCTGCCCCTTGTCCCATGATAGGTCCCTGATTCTCAGCTTTGGAGTGGCGCTGCAGCGGCGTCTCTCAGCCGTCTATGTGCTCAGGCCAGCCCAGTTGCCCAGCTCAGCTGCTCTCCCATTGTTCACTCGATAAATCCAAACGTCTACACTTCACTCATGGATGGCTTGGTCACCATCTCCTTGACAATCTTCAATGCGTGCCGCATCTTTTTGCCCTACCAGTTTGATCCTGAGCAGGCTGGGCCTTACTGAATCTTTTATTCAGGACTAACCACAATGAGATGCATTGTCTGGGGAGAATATCACTAAGGCACTTGACTTCTCGTGATCAATTTTCTATAGAACACTTAACTTTCTATATAAAATTCAACCTTTTCTATAAAACTCAGCTAACATCTTTCCATTTCTCTTGATGTTCCAGTTTTATCTTGTCAGAGTGGTTTATATTGCCATTAGGCATTTTTCTAATATAAACTATTGATTTGACAATGAAGCTATGATTCACTTCGGAGGAACTTTTGGTCCATGCCCCCTGCAAAAATGATGGCCAACACCACCGAGTTTTCTTCAGTGATGATTTCAGCCAAATGTGGCACCACTGAGTCCCACTTTGGGGATGTAAGTGATATGAATACCCAACTATTCCATCAATGTTTTAGCTTTAAAATTTTTATCCTCAGTTTTGTTGTTGTTTTATCTTGCGTTAATTATCTTTACGATTATTCACGGTTGGAAATGGCTTTTCTTCTTTTCTTTTTTTTTGGTAGCAACACTGCAAGGGAAACGGTGAGCAAGTTCTCTCAATTGTGTTCATATTCGTCTTACCATCAACAGATGAAAGAAGGAAGACAGTGCCTGGAGTCAAAATGCAAGGATCCCTCCTGCCTGCTTTGACAATCTTGAATTCAGCCCAGGACTAAGAACATCTTAAGGCCGTTTTGTCTGCAGCTAGATTGATAGCCAGTCAGAGGCAGGGGCTAGACCATTTATCTCTGCCACCTTCCTGTCATGAAAAACAAACTCACTGCCATCGAGTGAATTCCAACTTAGTGACCCTGTAGGACAGAATGGGACAGATCCGTGAGTTTTCAAGGCTGTAAATCTTTATGAGAGCAGAAAACCTCATCTCTCTCACCTTTCTGAGGAGCATCTGGTAGGTTTGAACTGCTGACCTGGTGGTTAGCAGCCCGCTGCATAACCCACCATGCCACCAGGGCTTGCCTGATAACCTAGACCCTGAAAAATTTGTGTTTGGGTACACAAGGAAATCATGAGAACTGGTCAGTTTCTGCACTGAAAATCAACACACTCCACCTCCCTTTCCAAGATACGATGGGGTCCGAAGTCACCCTTCTTGAGTGCTAGTCTCAGCTTTACCACTTGCTCGCCTTGCTATCTTGGGCTGGTGATATCATCTGTCTGCCTTCAGTGAATACGTCTGTCAGAGGGACTACTGACAGCACCTGTGTCACAGCAACACACTCGTTCGGTTGTGCACAGGGTTGCCATAAGCTGGAACCCCTCGATGGGAACTACTGGCAACAGCAATAACACCGCCTTTACAAGATTTCTATGAAGATGGAAAGTCCTTGAACAGCAGCTAGAATACAAATGTTTTGTGATCAGTAATGATTGCTATCAGCTCATTTTGGGAGTCACAGAGTCTCGTGTCAACTCTGAGGATAGTGAGAGTGAATGGGTGCAACGTAGCCTGTCAATCAGGTCACGGCCTGATGATGTCTCCATGGTAGTTATATAATCATTTGTCAATTTGAGGACTAAGAGCGTCGGGATGGAGTCTTGCCTGGAAATCGGATCATAGCCAGTGAGGCTTCTCTGTGTGGGCATGGCCTTCTCCTGAGAGTTCTGGGAGATCTGATAATTCCTTCTTGAAGGCAGGAGATACTCTCTCTCTCCCTTGGAGATTCTCTACTGACAAAGTTGACTTCCCTGGGAGACATTGCCACTGAGAAGTCACTTGGAGTCACATGGAGTCACCCTAGTGTCCTGAGCCAGACAAGCCACATGGGCGCAACCAGACCTCTGAGGCCAGGGAAGCCACAGAGGGACCCCTGCCAGTGCTGAGATGTTTACAATGCCACTGGATCCAAAGAATTTCTACCCACTGACTTGTGATTGTCCTGCATTTGACTTCATTGCATGTGTTTCGTGCGTCTGAAGAGAACTTTATAGATTGGTATGGGACCCATGGGCTTATATCAGACTTATGGTCTTGGATTGGACTGAGTTGGGATGTTTTCTTAATGCACAATTACCCTTTATTTAAGACTCTCTTTCATACATATATGAGTTTCTATGGATTTATTTCTCTAGTCTACCCAGACTCACACAGTCTTCTTGTGGAGGTGGTCTTCTCATGAACATGCTGGGAACTTCTTCTCTTTCTCTGAGGAGGTGAATGACATGCTCTCTCTCTGCTTTCACAATCCTGTTGACAAGTCACGTGGAGCCACACTGACAGAAGCCATAGCCCTAGAGATACTTCCACCGCCTTTGGATCCATAAGACTTTTCATTCACCGGTCTGTGATCTTCTTGCATTTTGCATCATGACATATGCTATGTGGGTCTAAAGAGGAATTTATGGACTAGTATCAGACATATGGGTTCATAGCAGACTTAAGGACTTGACCTGGACTGGGCTGGGATATTTTCTCAATATGTACACACATATGAATGTCTCTGCATTTGTTTCTCTAGTCAACCCAGACTAGCACACTTATTAATATGATCTAATTTTTTGATGGTCATGACTTGACATATCTCATTGGGAGAGGGCTCACTAATCTCACTAGACTTCGGTTCCCTCCCCCTTTTTTCAATGGTTCTAGTATTTCTTTCTTATAGTGAATTGATTACTATACTCCTACAGATTTCAGCCACAGCTCCTACTTGTGATTTTCTGAGATATATAGACTATATCAGGGGGTTCCCAAAAGCTCATGAATAAGTGGGATTAAAGATAGAATTTTCCACAGACTTTTTGAAGGCCTCTTGAATATAGAATGTATTTTCTTACCTCACTGAGCTTTAGATTCAAAGTTGCTCATTGAGCACATAATATAGTCCAGGCACCATTACGAAAATTAAGTACACACAAATCCTGCCATCAAGTATTTTAAAGTTCCTCCCGAAAATAATTGATCTTTGCATCTCTCCCAGATATCTTCCTTTATTGAATTCCGGACCTATTCTCCAGGATACAAAGTTTGTGAACTTGAATCCATCCTGTGGTCACACCAGTATAATATAAAGTCTATAAATTGCCTGGCATTAGCACAATAGTTTATTATATGTACAAAAAATTTATATCGCACCCATTGAATTGGTGCCGACTCAAAGTGACCCTCTAGGACAGGGCAGAGCTGTCCCAGTAAGTTTCTGAAAATGTAGAAAGGCCCCTCAGGGCCTTCTCCCTCAGAGCTGCTGGAGGGTTCAAATTGTGAAGCCCCTGGATCCCAGCCCAGAACATAACCACTGTGCCATCAGGATCCTATTAATCTGCCCTCCTGCTGTACTAATTAGTAACAGAACAATGGATCAATGGGAACAGAAGAAAATTTAACAACAAATCCAAATGTGAATGGTGATTTAGTGTGCAGTAAAAGCAACAATGCAAATCAAGGAGGAGAACAATGTTATTTTAAATAGAAGGCATTGGAATAACTAGGTGATCCTAAACAAAGGTGATTTTGCATAGTTTCTCATATCATCCATTAGGATAAAGTATGAATGAGTTAGAGATTAAAATGTAAACATATAGTCATACAAGTATCAGAAGGTAAAACCCAACTGCACTGCCATCGTGTCAATTCTGTCTCATAGTGAGGACCCTACACACCTGCTCTTGCGGCTTTCTGAAACTGTAGCTCGTAGGGGTATGTAAAGCTTCATGTCTCCTGTGGAGTGGCTAGTGATTTTAAACTGATGACCCTGGGGATCCCGGCCTAATTCGTAGCCCATGATGCTGCCAGGGCTCATTCATCAGAAGGAAAAGGGGGGTCAATTTCTCTACAACCTGAGAGAGGGTATGTTTTCCTATGATTAACATCTCAAAGTAAGAAGAGAAAAGGCATGCTTCTGCCTGCATTAAAAAAAAAAACCCAAAGCCTTTGCATTGCAAAAAAGAAAAATTAAAAAAATATAACCCACCCATAAGCAATTCAAAAGATAACTAACAAACTGGGAGAAATATTTGCAATTTATATCATGGGCAAAGTATATTACCATTCTTTATGTGTAAACAGATTCTAAAAATAGAGGAAAGAAAACAACCCGTGAGGAAAGTGGGCTAAAGATATGAACAGCTCAGAGAAAAAAGAAACGCAAATGGCTTAATCATATGAAAAGCTGTTCAGCCTCGCTCTTCATAAGAGAAATGCTATGAAAATCGCTTGGAACACCACTTCTCATCTGTCTGACTGGCAACCCCCAAATCATCTGCCACCCTACTTTGTGGATGGGGCTGTTCAGAGATGGGCACTCTGATGGTGGCTGGGAGGGAAAGCACAAGCCCTGCGCAGGGAGGTCTGAAAATGTCTAACAAAATTACACATGTATTTACCCTGTGGCCTCACCAGTCCACGTGTTGGAATTTATTCACAAGGTCCTTCACAGGGGAACAAATATGGAAAAAGCAGGCACAGGACTCTTAATTATAGCCCTTTGTTCTTAAAAAGAAACAGGCTTACTAAGCAAAATGGAACAAATGGACCTATCTATTAGGTCAGTGGAGTTCCCGGTGGTGTAGTGTGTTATGTGTGGTGCTCTTAACAGCTGGGTCAGCAGTTCATAACCTCCAGTGGCTCCTTGAGAGAAAGATGAGGCTTGATACTTCTGCGAAGAGTTACAGTCTCAGAAACCTAGAGGGACAGTTCTACCCTGTCCTTCAGGGTTTCCAGAAATTGCAATTGACTCTGAGGCAGTGAGTTTTGTTTATTAGATTGGTAGGCTCACCATTGAACCAATGGAGGACTACACAGCTTTAAAAATGAATGAACTATATCTCCCTATGTTCCTCAATCATATATATATATATATCTTCAAAAAGACATATTGAAACCCTAACCCCCAGTTCTTGAGAATGAGACCAAGTTTGAAAATAGGATTTGTAACAGTGTAATCCTTAGGCTCACACCAGGTCTTACTGCAGTTGGTCGGTCCTGGTCTAATATGAATGGCACCCTTAGAAATCAAAAAGAAGAGACATAAAGAGTGAAGGTGGCTACAGAAGACGGACAGGGACTGGAGTTTTTTACACACCAAGAATGTTAGGGATTGCCTGGAGTTACCAGAAGCCAGGAAAGGAACAGGGAGCAGATACTCTCTCAGAGCCCGGAGGCGAATAAACTCAAATTTTTGACTTCTAGCCTCCAGAAGTGTGAAACAATAAATTTCTGCTGTTATAAACTCCCCATTTGGTGTTACTGTGTCATGGCAGCCCTAGGATATGAATGCTATCTGTTCATGTATATAAATAAGGGAGTAAAATGTATGCCTCGTATACCAGCACCATTCATGTAAGTGGAGATATGGATATGTTCACCAACACCATTGCTATATATTTTTTAATATGTAAAGTGAAACATGTCCACAAAAAATGTTTAGGTAGTGAGAAAACAGGGTAGCTAGGCCTGGTGGTATAGAAATAATTCAGAACTCTGTACGTTTAAGAAAAATGTAAAAGTTAAGCACAAAAACAGAAACTTCAAAAAAAAAAAAACCCAAAACGTCTACCTATCTAAAGCAAAATGAAAGAAAAGGAGCTTTGATGAGGCTGGGAGGAGACCTGGTCGCTGTGGGTGATCTGCTGGGCTGATCATCACCAGGGGAGCCCCTGGAAGTCACTCGCATTTAGAGAAAGATGGGGCTCTCCATGCCCATAAAGACTTCGTTTCTGACCCCCCTCCCCCCCCAACCGCCAGGAGCAGCCTTACTTTGTCCAATAGGCTGGCTGTGAGTCAGCACGAACAGAGGTGGTGGGAACTGGGTGGGTCGGATCGCCACACAGTGAAACTCTCTCAGATGATTTTAAATCATGCTAATTTTATAATCCATCTCTAGTAGACTATAAAAACAACGAAACCCCAAAGGAAATGAAAAAGTAGGTAAGGTCATACATAAATAGATGGATGGATAACTGATTAGATCATCTCCCGTCAATATATAGGAACCCAGTGCTCCGCTGCTAACTGAAAAGTTGTCAGTGCACATGCACCGATCCCTCAGTGGGAGAGTCACGTGGCAAACTGCTTCCATAGAGATGCGTCAGGTTTTGACCGTCCCGCAGGGTAGTTCTCTTCCACCCTATATCATTGCTTGAAGTTCGAATGGCCCCAATAGCCATGAAATAACCTCTCCTGTTGCTTAACCCTATGTAACTCTGCCTTCCCACCGTCTGTCCAATGAGCTACCAAACCAAATTCGTTGCCATGGAATCTATGTCAACTCTGAGCCCCTGTAGGACAGGGGAGAACTGCTCTCGTGAGTTTCCAAGACTAACTCCCTACGAGAGCAGACAGCCTCATCTTTCTCCTGCCTAGTGGCTGGTGGGCTTGAACTGTGGATCTTGCAGTTAGTAGCGCATCTGGATAACTGCAATGCCATCAGGATGTTTTCCAAGGAACCACAAAAGGCTGAAACATTTACCTCCTAGAGAGTCTACAACTAACCTGTTTTCCGGCCATTTTGGCACTGTTACATAAGCATCGGACTACTAACCAAAAAGTCACGAGGGAGAAAGATGAGCCTGTCTGCTCTCCCAAAGACGAATAGCCTCAAACACCCTACCCAGGGTCACTGCAATGGGGTTCCCTTTTGAATTTCCTTTCCTTTTCTCCTGGGAAAATATCCTGCCACAGCATGAGAGTATGGCTGCATGAGAGATCTGGCCTGAGGAGCATGCACAATGTATAGTTGACCCAGGAACAAAAGAACTTTGCTTGTGGAACAAAAAGTTGCTGAAAAAACATCACCAGACCCACTCAGACAACATTGAGAGTCTGGTCAGCCACTTCCTGGTCAAGAACCATAACCCTGCCCTAGTCCCCTCAATTTACTTCCCAGTGTAAATGTGTGAAACTGCAAAGTACCCTCCATTTTTTAGGAGGTGCTGGGACTTGCCTGCAGCTCTAGTCCTGGTTTGCTCATTCCTTGATCTGCTGAAGTAAAATCTTCCTCCTTCATTTTCACCTGGCCTTTGTTGCTTATGCCAGAGGGAGAATGGGTTGGTAACAGCTAAGGAGTTCATTAGTTATTATATGCAATCATAATGTGGTGGTACCACTCTTAATGGTATGCTGAGGTTATTGCATGTATTCTAGAGAATAAAGTAAATGACTAACTATATTTCTGTGTTGGTACCATGAAAAGGTCAAAGTCTTTGGCATGGGAGAACAAAAATGCAGTCCTGAAAATTGGTAAGATTAACTAAAAATCCTGCTACCCAAGATTTGATTAAGAAAGGTAAGCATCAATATTTTATTTCTACATTTCCTGCTCCATTTCCCTCAGGAGCTCTGGGTTCTCTTGCTGAGAAATGATGTTGAAAACCACACTTTGGGGGCTGGAGGTGCTTGTAGCTGTTGGGTTGAGTCAGGAAGCCCCTGATCACAGAGAAAGCACCCAAGCATGTAGAAGACTTGGGAGCCAATGTAAACAGGATCCCAGTGGCCCAAAGTGGTATATTTACAAATCAGGAAAGATATTAAAAGCAATGCATTGAAATATATTATATTTGGTTAAATCTCTAAATATATAATGATTCTGAAAAACATAACTAGTCCCCAGAGAAGTAAGGAGAAACTACACACACACACACATACACATACACAGGAGGAGGTACCCCCCAATTGGAAAAAAGTCCCATGGGTAGAACTTTCATAGCATGCACTTTTCCTGATTGTTCAGCATCAATCAACTCAATCTGAGTTTGTGCACCCACTGCCATCACCTAGGAAAGTTCTCTCTGGTCACAATGAATCTTTTTTGTTAAAGCAATTTTGTTCAAACCTTGTTTTTCATGATGACTGATTTAAGAGAACAGAGTGCAGCTGTGAAATTTTGTTTCCTGATACAGAAAAATGCTGAAGAAACTGTGGTAATGGGGAAAACTCAAGTGTATGAGTGGTTTTCTCATTTCAAAAAGCATGAACTATCGATTGATAACAAACTTCATACTGGATGTCTGTCAGCTTCTCGAAGGGATGAAAATGCTGACTCAGTGCTTTTGGAGTTCATTCCACCAGGTCAGAGTGTTAATCGAGCTTCCTATTTAGAGATTCTGAAAAGATTGCATGCCAGTGCATGACACAATAAAGCCTGATTTGTGGACAACATACCAGGGCCCAGTTTTGCCAACATCACAAGCACCTGCTCATGCAGTCATCTCAGTGCTCCGGTTTTGGGTCAAAAAAAACCAGCATACCTCTTTTTCCCCACCCACCTTACTCACCTGACTGTGTGACTTCCTTTTGTTTCTGAAAAGAAAGAGGAACAGGAAAGGAAGTGCTTTGAAGACAGACGTGATTGGGGGGGGGGGGGGGGGGGGGGGGGAAGAGAGGTGTCATCAGTTATCCAAGGAGATGAGTTTGAAAATTTCTTCCAAGGACGGAATCACAGATTTGACAAATGTACTAAGTGTAATGAATAGTACTTTAAAGGTGATAAGATTATGTTGTAAAAAAATTAATATGTACCTTTGGAAAAAATACCAGTTATTTTTTAATACCCCCTTGTCATGCGTACACACACACACATGCATACACACGTGCACACACACAGAGAACTGTTAGTCTTGACTTTCCCAAAAGACTTTTGAGAAAACCAAAGAGCTGATGACTGTTAATCTCTCTTTGTAAAATCATAGAAAAAATAAGATGAAAATACTAACCACTAATCAATTGCTCAGCACTCCTGGTGGTGCAGGGGCTAAGTGGCCCCTAATCTTTTGGCAGCTTGTCTCAAACTCAGCAGCTGTTCTGTGGACACAAGCTGTGGCAGCCTGCTTTTGTAAAGAACACAACCTAGGGAGTCCTGCAGGGGTAGTTCGACTCTGTCCTATGGCGTCCCTCTAAGTCAGAATCAGCTCAAAGGCCGCGGGGTCTGCTTTGTTAGACAACTTGTTGTGCGAGTAGCAGTATCTGAGTGCCAAAATTCTCACCTTCCGTGTAGGAGGCCAGGTGATCAATTCTCTCCCAGTGTCATGCTCAGCCCATCCCTGGAGGCCTGTGTCGTTGCAATATTAAATAAATTTCAGTGAGACTTCCAGACTAAGTTTGATTCGGAAGAAAGGCCCAGAGAACTAAAAATCAGCCAGTCAAATACTGGGAAGCATTTCATTTCATTGTTTCTGAATACGTACAGGATCTCCAAAAGCTGGAGGGCGCCTGGCCACTGAACACAACAGCAGTCTAGCGTCTTATTTGAAGGATGAGGAAACTGAGTCACGGTGATGTTAACTCTGAGCATGAAAGACACACACTGAAAACCACACATAGCTGAAAATCTAGGACTATCAGTAGTTCTGTATCCCTTGCAGGGGGAACTGGAATTCAAATTAAGTAGCTCCTGTCTTCTTCTCTGGTGCAGAGAGTTCATGAACTAGGCTGCTAACCAAGAGGTTGGAGGTTTGATTCCACGAGAAGAGGCCTGGAGTCCTACTTAGAGCAAATCAGGCCTTAAGAACCCTGTGATAGTTAGGGAGGAGGCCAACAAGGCAGTCCTGGGTACGAGGAGAGGCAGAGGCCAACCTATCAATTGGGTGGAAGACTGATGACACCTTCTTATGTGTGGCCTTGCTTTTTTTTTTTTTAAGAGCTGATTTCTCTTTGACCCTGAGCTGAATCACATGTCTGGTTCCCCCAGGTCCCTATGAGCACCCTGAGCTTCCAGCAGACTACAGATGGTGGAGGCATTCCGCCGGCTTCAGATTTATATGACCTCTCCATCCCCCAGCCCCTGCTCCTGCCCTCTCGTGCTTCAGCTTCCATGAGTCAAGAGAAGCTGACTTGCACTGGACGGAACTTACCTATTTCGACAACCACGTAAACCACTTCTGGATGTCTCTTTCTCCATAAAACATCCGGAGCCCTGGGGGTGCAGAAGGGGGGAGTGGGGCTCTGCAATGATCACGATCCACAATGGTCAACAGTCGGAAACCAACAGCTCCTTGGGGGAAACGACTAGGCTGTCTATTCCCATAAACAGCCACTGGGGGTGGCAGTGAGTTGGCACTGACTTGATGGCAGTGAGTTTATAGACAACCTATGCAGTTACTGGTTGTGCTTCTCTAGAGCCTCCAACGTCACACATCCAACAGTGGGCATTTGCACCCTGTCATAAATGAGTCAAAATGGATGTGACAGCAAGAGTTCCCCCTATTCTCTTCAGCTTTGTGAGGCACTCTGGAGTCCTGGTGGCACCAAGCTGAAGTGCTTGACTGTCCATTCAAAGATCAGAAGATTGAACCTGCTCCCCTCTCTCTCTGAAGGAGAAAGACTTGGTGATATGTTTCCAGGGTGGACAAGTGCAGCCCAGAAAAGCCTAGGGTGCGTGAAGACAAACAAGTGGCCATCTAGCTGAGAAGCAACAAAGCCCACATGGAAGAAGCACCCCCGCTTGTAGGATCACGAGGTGTTGATGGGATCAGGTTATCAGGCATCAAAGAACCAGAACAGAAGAATCATATCAATGTGAAGGAGGGGGAAGTGCGGAGTAGAGACACCAAACCCATCTGTAGAAAATTAGCCATCCCTTACAGAAGGGTCTCAAGGAAGAGAAGAATCAGTCAGGAGCAGTATTGCTCCAATAAAACATACAACTTCCATCTAGTTCTTAGTGTTTCCTGCTACTCTCTCCCCGCCCCCCAACTACCATGACCCCAATTCTACCATACAAACCCAGCTATAGCAGAGCATGTACAAGTAAGAGCTAGAAACACAGGAAATCCAGGACAGATAAACCCCTCAGGGTCAATAAGGAGAGTAGTGATGTCAGGAGGGCAAGAGGAAGATGGGAGGAGAAAGGGGGAACCTATCACAAGGACCTATACATATAGCTCTCTCTCAGGGGGACAGACAAGAGAAAATGAGTGGGTGAAAGGAGACATTGGTCAGATGTGACAAGAGCTGTGGGAGCCCCCAATAAAATATATATCTTAAAAAGCATAGGGTACAATTACTCACTATCATATGGGATCACTAGGAGTTAGAATCAACTCTCTGGTACACAGCCACTATAACCAACAGGCTGCCAAGTCCCTGTTATCAGAGCCCGTGTTTCTTCTACTCTCTTGGCACTTCATCTGTGCTAAGGAGGAGTGCACGAAGCCAGGCCATATTTGACATCTATGTTAACACATCTGGGAGAGCCTCGCACTGGCCCACCCTCCAGAACAGCTTTCTAATCGAGCCGGACATCTCCCACTCCTCCACGATTGATTCACACACATATAGAAAGCAGAGTTCAAAAATCTAATTCCTTCTGCACCCCGAAATGTTTATCCAGCGAGCACAAGAGGCAAGAGGCAGTCCCACCCACCCAGTCAATTCCCGACAGCAGCAACTCGTGCACACTCTTGTGTTTAGGGGGGAGCATTCATCCAGGAGCAGTGCGGACTTGGGATAGCAAGGACACAGACGGTGAATAAATGACCGGAGTAGGGAGAGCTGGAAACATGAGGGTGATTATGCAGGTGCTGTCCTCTATGAATATATTAGCTCCCCAATCGGCCCATGCATTTTGACTGCTTCCAAAGCAATTTCTCAGAGTTTCCACGAAGACAGGTATCTGGAGGTGTTTGTTAAGCTCAGCTTCCGTCAAGCTGTTTCTGCTGCCAGTGCTACAAGCCTCAGAAGTGGGAGAAGTCCCGTACTTTACTGCCCTGTCATGGTAGGTGTTGTGAGACATTGGGCGTCTGTGCCCCGTTATCCCTTCAGGACAGAGCCAGGGGACTACCACCTAATGAGGTCAGGATTCAGAGGGTGGGCTATTCAAGCTGGAGTCCTCAGGTGGACATTAGCTATCAGGAAGTACATATGGACAGTCCTAGACACCAAGGCAGAGGAGGCCAGGGTGGGATCATCACGAATGGGAACCAGCTAAAGGATGGGTGAGGTCTGCTTGGCAGTGTGCAGAGAAAGGCATTGAGCAGAAACAGCTTGCATGGCTGCCACGCACACCAGTGGGTTGAAGGTTCTCTCGAGGGATTGGCGAACCAGTAGGGCATGACTGCTGGCTGATTGATTAATGATATCATGGAGAAGAGTCAGGACCATGATGAGAACAAGCCGTAATGTGAATGCTGTGTTTGCCACAAGGACAAATCTATGCCCTGGACATCAGGGTGGCTTCCTGCTATGGTCATTCCCTGTATCGCTCATCACATATCTGATGACCATCAGGGGATCTAATGCAACCTTCAGAAACAGGGAAGAAGTTCAGTTTGGGTGTATCCTTCACAGGTTCAAGGAAAGGGGCTGGGGGGCGGGAGGTGAATCTGGTGTCTAGATTCTACCTATCATAAGGTAAGAACAAAATGAAGCTTACGATGTGAATTCACACACTGATCTGAGACAAGCTAGAAGAATCTCTACTTTGGAGCCTGATGGTGGCCCACTCTGAGCCGGAATGGGCTTTGCTGAGGCTAGGCAGCAAGTGGTGAGTCAGGAAGCAGCCGGGCTGTGTTTTGTTCTCGGGATCCCCTGAGCTATTTCCTTGTGGTTCTCTCCTGACTTCATAAAAGTTCTACGGGCCACTGAGAAGACAGAGGAAATCAAGTGCAAACTCCCGACTAGAAATGAGTCTGATGATCATGATACAGGGTCCATACACATAACAGTAATAAACACCTACCCTCCTAATATTGGGACACCTAAATACATACACAAACACCAAAAGGCTTGAAGGGAAAAGTACACAACCCTACATCATAGTTGGACACCTCACCGAAACTTAGCCTAAGCTTATCTTTGCAAGTGGATTCAGACTAGGCAACTTGGTATATCCAACCACACACGATCCAGTCTCCCTTCCGCCATCCCTTGCCACCAGTCTCTTGCTGGCACACATTTTGTTCACTCTTGAGGAATCTCTGGTTGCTTTTAACAAAGTGACTGTTCCCTTGAGTTGGGGTCCCAACCCTCCCAATATTTCATCTCAACCCAGCAGGTTTTGAAGTCCTCGTCTTCCTGAAAACTATATAGGTCACCCACACATGAACCAAGATTAGAAACTTGGCTTCTAATTAGAACATTCAGCATCAGTCTCTGACCCTGAGCCTTGAGCCCCATCTCTCCATCCCCAGTATTTACCCACTTGGGACCCGAGTTAAGTCCTTGCCACAAGAAGCTCTGCTCACCCGGATCCCGAGCTCGACATTCTCGCCACCATAGACCTCCATGCCTTCATCCAACAAGCCAATCTCCTGGAAATACTGCCGGTCCACAATGAAGCAGCCAATGAGGGCAGGGCTCCTGTAGGGGTGGTCAGAGATGCAGTTAGCTATCGTGTGGGATCTGTTGGAGAAGAGAGAGCCGGAGGGTCTTCCCGTCCTCTCAGAAGAATGTTATCCTCTCCTCTGCTTCCAACCTCGGTGTGGGCCTTGCTCATACAGCAGCCCTCCTGAGCTCACCCTCATCGAGTCTCTCCCAGGAGGCTATTTCATACTGTCCTATGACCCGTCACCGTTCCCTGGGGGTACTTGGTGTGTGTTAGCCCAGAGATGCAGTGCTCAGATCACCAGTCTAGATTGTATCTCTAACTGTTCTGACGGCTGAACCCTGAGCCGACAGCCAGTCTTTGACTCTGCCGAGACATTTATGCCTATCCTCCCACCTTTGCCCAACTTGGGGTATGCAAGCTATTCTGAGTCCACTTGCCAAGATAGACTTAGGCTAAGTTGCAATGAAGTTTCCAACTACGATGTAGGGGTGTCTATTTCTACCTTCAAGTCTCCCAGTATTTGCATATGCGGTTAGTTATCCAGATATTAGGTGTGCATGTGTTTAGAATTGTTACATAATTTTGATGGGCTAACCCTTTATCATCATATGATAGCTTCTTTGTCTCAGGACAGGTTTTGACTTCAAGTCTTTTGGGTCTGGTATTAAAATGGCCACTCTTGGTCACTTTTAGTTATTATGTTTATAGATTTTCCCCACCCCCACATCACATGGTTGGAGTTTGTCTTTTTGACTAAGTTGTGAAGGGCTTTGGAGAGTAGGGTAACAAATTTGGATTTTGTTTGTCGTTCATAGGTTGCCAATGAAGAACCGCCAGTAGATGGTGTAAACCATCTTTATTTTTATTTTATTTTTTTAAAAGAATACTCAGGCCACATGGGCTATTGCCTGGAGGAGATTGGGTGGGAATGGAGGAACCCAGCTCAGGAGGGCTTGTTACTATACCCAGAAAAGAATTGACAAGGGGCCTGGGCCAGAGTATCAGCCATGGAGATAGTTTTAACACAATGATTTGATGCCAAATTAGCAGAACTCTTGATGGACAGTGAGGATGAGAGATAGTGTGGGATCGGAATGCCCACTAGAGTTCCAGCTTGGACAATGTGAGTGGAGTTGGAGGCCACTCACAGCATGAGACTATAGAAGAGGTGGGTCTCCGAGGGCAGAAGAAACACTCCATGCTGAGCAAGTGGGTTTCCTGGTGTCAGTGGGATGCCAGGGAGTGATCTAACAGGCAGAACTGAGATAGATGCTCTAGAATTCAGGCTAAGGTCTTAAGCGGGAAGAGTCCCTGGATGGTGCAAATGACTAATGCTCTCTTTTACTGTGTTAACCAGAGATCTGGAGGCTTGAGTTTATGCAGAGGCACTTCAGAAGAAAGGCCTGGTGATCTACTTCTGAGAAACCAGCCATCAAAAGTATCAAGCAGTACAGTTCTACTCTGACCCATAAGCCCTGCTAAGGAGTGGAAATGTTCTGAACAACAAACGGTTTGGTTATTGGTTTAGGAAACTGGTAGGTGAAAGAAGGGGTATTGTATGTGAAAGCTAGGCTATGAGTTTATGGATGCAGGGGGATTACAATGGGACCAGAACATGAAATGGCAGTGCTGCAGTTCTGGGAGATAAGGCTGCAGGGGGGTGGGGGTGGGGGGAGAGGTAGCTTCAAATTCCACAGGGCATGGACTTCAAACTATGTATATCTCAAAGATCCTAAACTCTCTGCCTTTGCTGTTATCTTCAAAGACCTGAATGAGTCCCCTGGGTAGCTTCGCTTTTAAGGGTCAGGACTCCTGAAACAGCCCTCCCCACGGGACCCGATTTCTGGCAGCATCAATGCAGGTCGGATGTCTTTATTCTGTCCACATGATCCTGCCTGTTCCTTAAACACACAGATGACCCCCGAGGTGGCCTAAGGGACAGCTGCTGACATGAAAGGAGAGATTAGATACTGCCATTGCTTTATATGGAAGAAGAGAGAAAGATTACATGGAATTTCATCAAAAGTGGGCAATTACTAACTAAGATATTTTTCCTTGCCGGAAGAAAAGAAAGCTAGATTCGTATTCCTAATAGGATGGAATAATCTGACTTGGCTGTTTCCTGTGGTGACCTCTGCTATCTACCGAGTTAAGTCCCCAACACAATCTTGTGGATCTTATTTATTGGTTGTGATCCTACTGTGTGCATGTGTAAGGGCCTTTGCATGCACCATCTCATCGGTTCACCCATATAGCCTGGTGGCAGCTCATTGTAAGGACATCCTGTGTTGCAAGACGAGACAAGGAAGACTGAGAGAGAAGAACAGTCTTGCCAAGGGCTCTGGGCAGCAGAGTCAGGTTCTGCCACCAGATCGGTTAGGCTGCACATGGAGGCATCAGCTCAAGAGTTGGCCACCATTGAGCGGGACGTGGTGTGGTCAGTTGCTTTCAATGGACCTGAGGAGTGCTCGCTCACTGCTAACTCACCACGACCCTACAGGACAGGGTAGAACTGCCCCTGGGAGTTTCTGAGATGGTAACTCTGGATGGAGTAGAAACCCCAGTCTTTCTTCCACTGCACTGCCGACTGCTATCAGAGAGAAATATTCTCCCACCCCATGAATGCTCTTGCAGAAGAATGCATGGACATTACTGCTTCTGTTTTGTATGAGCCCTCAATAGAGTGATTTTAAAAACTGTGCAATCCCCCCATAAAATGATAAAAATTAAGAATAGAAAGATGAAAAATAAAAGAGTTGTCCGAGCTCCTATATAATGATTCTAAAAAGAAAGAAAGAAAAGAAATGCCTAGAAAATAATGAGGACAACATATGTGCAAATGTTCTTGAAAAAATTGATGTGTGGTTTGTTAGAAGAACTGTAAAAGCCTTCAATAAAATGTTGAAAGATCAAAAATAAAATAAAGTAAAAAGTTTGCTTCCAAGAAATGATGCACGTAGATGGTTGTTGAAGGGCATCCTTGGTCTTCTCTCTAGATCAGGGTGCTCAGTACAGATGACGATCGACTAGTTGATCGCAAATGTAGTGTGGGTAAATTGCCTGGCATTAAAAATAGACATAAAAATGAAGCTCTGAATTACCTCATTCTTGTGGATTATTAAATATGTCATAGAGTGCCAGAAGAATGACCATAGATGGGTTTGAAGAAGTACAGCCGTGTTGATAACTGAGAACCGGGAAGAGATTCTCTCTGCTCATATTTTGAGCGTCTGGAAGCTGTGACTCTGTGGAGGGAGGTCTTCACGTGGAGTGGAGATGCATCCCACTCATATTTCCCTAAATAAAAGCTGCTTCCTTAAAAAAATAGAAGCCTATCTTCCATTGTGATAGAACTGATAGCTTGTGTCTAGTTTTTTAATGCCATGCGATCTACCCACGCCACATTTGCGATCGACGAGTAGATCATGGCCGACGTATTGAGCATCCCTGCTCTAGACGAAGGCAGTCTCCAGAAGTCATGGGTTACACCACTCGGTGCTAACAGCTCCTATTTCCTGGGAGGCTACATGAACGCTCTGTCCACACAGGGCACACGCTCTAAAAGGAGCCCAGAAAGTCTGTCGACCGACTTCCAAAGGGATGGCTTTGAGATGGTTGTTCACGGCATCGCTCAGCGTGGGATGACTACACACATGTAAGAAGACCTGCGTGAGAAATTTCTTCCCAACTGAAGTGCCAGCCAGAGAAAGCTCTACTCTCACTGAGGAGTCAGCAGACCCTCTCCTCACGGGCAATGTCAATCTTATTTCGAAGCCCATGGGTGCTTCATTTTCACCTTGACTGCCAGGCAGCTCAGAGTCAAGTCTGAAGACCCACTCTAAGACCCGCCGGGGACTTAGGGTTCACTTAGTTTGCTGGGATCTTTTTGTCTTTTCAGGTGTTTATCTATGTTGTTTGTTTGTTTTTTTACAAGGTGTTTTACATTTTCTGGTGAACTATTTCTAATCCCTTCAGGAATGAGCCTGGGCATAAATCAATATCACTTGGAGTCTGATCTTGGCCACTGAATAACCTGGCAAGTTAATAAACAATAGATTAGCTCGAGGCAGACTATCGATCCCAGGGCAACTGCCTTGGATTTGGTTTGCTCAGGCTCGGATGTGGCAGTTAGCGGAAGGTCCTTTCCTGTCTGTCCTGGGAAGCAACTTCACGAGTACCTTGTCCAACACAGCACTTCAGGGGGGGCGGACAAGAGAGGCTGGGACCACACTCTGCAGGGCCGAGGCTACACTTTGAGAGGGGAATCCATGGGCATCTCATCTTGTTAAATGCACTTGAGGCTCTTTTGAAAGGCAGATATGTCCCCATGACTTTCCTATACCTTACAAGATTTCATTTCATCCTTGTGAGGTTGACCCTGATTCTGTTTCAAAGGTATGAAATCAGAGGCTCAGGGAGACTAGAGAAGTGCTCTTGGAGACCCAGCAGACAGAGGTAGACCAGGTCCTTGTCCTGTAGCATCCACCTCTCTGGCCAGGGCCTCTTTGTCTTCAATCCATCCAGGCACTCCGCCTGCTTCTAGAGGGTGAGCCCTTCAGAAGAAACCATCTGAATTTGAAAGAAGAAGGGCCAGGAATCCCAGGACATCTGCAGGAGCAGTAGCCTACATCAGCATCCCTGCAGGACTGGCCTGCAAAACAGCTGCTTTTTCACCTTGATGCGTTTCCAATTTGAAAGAAGGGCACATTTGCCTATGGTTGATTGACAGGTTCCCATAACTAGGATTTCTCTAGCCTTCTTTTCTTTCTTTCTCGGCCCCCCACCCCGCCTCCAGCTGTAACAAATGCTGGGTGAGAGCTAAAAATGGTCGCAGTGTTTAGTAGCACGGTCCAAAGTAATTTGCGCCAGTTAATGTTCTCAGCACAGCAGCGGCCTACATGTGCCCATGCTGATTCAACTAATGGAAATCACTCTTGGGCGAGGTCCTGCGCTGGCTGTCTGCACATAGCCAGGGGGCCTTCAAGGAGCCCTGGTGACGCGATGGTTCAAGTGCACCGCCACCAACTAAAAGGTGGGTGGTTCAAACCCACCAGCCACTCTGCAAGACAAAGATGTGGCCGGTGGCTTCCAGAAAGAGAACTGCCATAGAAACTATGAGCAGCTGCATTCTGGGGTCACGTGGAGGCGGAGTCCACTCCGCAGCAGTGGTGAGAAGATGCCACGAAGGAAAGAAAGCCCTGGAAACAGCGGAGGCCAAAGTCTAGCTCCTGAACCTACTTGCTGCGAACCATGTGCACAACCCCGGGTATCCAGCACGTTCCTCGTTACCCTTGACAAGCCCCACACATATAACGTTTCGCTCTCTGAGAAGGCTGCCCCAGTCAGTGTCCATCTCAAGTCTCTCATCGCCTATGTGGTCTCGACATCATTTTGCCTGTCCCTAGTTGTGGGAAACAGAATGGGAAGAGAGTGTATGAGGATGAATCTTTTATTCTCCTGTCTTAAGAAGCCTGGCAGACTAGGTTTCTGTGGAGAGGGAGGCCTTCACTCCTGAGCGTTAGAGATGATTCCTAATCACATTCTCACAATTATTATTGTTCCCCACTATATCCTCTCATAGGAGTGCTGCCTTAAAGTTACTTCTTATAGGCACATGACTGATTGTTATCTGGTGCCTGGCTTTAACTGTAGGAGCATACATATGCTAGGCTCTGAAGATAGTCACTCCCCTTCCCCAGGCCTTGGCACTGGTGTTAGGCGACTCCTCCAATGACCTCAGGACCTTTAGGGTTAGGGTATAGCCCTCTTTGTTACATATGTGGTAGCCTGTAATTAGGGGGGCTTGCATGCTTGTATGTAAGCTGTTATTGGAAATGTAACATCTCTCTCTCTATTTGAACCTGACTCCTGAAGTCATGGCAGCAGGGGTGAGCCCTTGTATGCTCTGTCTTATCTAATGTCTCTTTAATTCAGCCCTCAATTCCACAACCACCCCCATTTGATTGTGGGAGTTGGCATCCCACACCCAGTAGACTCCAGACCTTTAGGAACTGAATCTTTAAATTTTTATTTTTGGTGGAGATACACATGGTAAAATACATTGATTCAACAACTTCTACGTGAATCATCCAGTGGAATCCATTACAATCCTCAAGCTATACCGTCATTCTCAATATCCTTTCCAGATGGTTTCTCCATCATCAGCATAAACTCATTGCCTGCCACCACCACTGGGCTTCTCACCTAACATTTTGAATTACTGTTGTCAGTTTGGGCTGATATTTATAATTTTTTAAAGCATTATAAATTAGAATCAAGTTATTTCTCAATTAAGTTAAACCATTGTTCAGTTAAAAACAAGTTTGGGGATGTCGGGGAGGGGGGGAGGTTTTGGTTTGGGGTTTAAGTGTTTCCTCAGGGCAATCGTTCTGGAAATCAACCAGCTTCAAGGGCTCTAGAAAGTCTGATTCCTAGGGGATTTTGAAGTTCTTTCCCACATTCCCCCCATTTTGATCAGGATTCTCCTGTATAATCTTTGATCGTTCTGGTGCCATGGCAAAGAAGACAGGATGTTCATGGAGGCACTGGACATGTAATCCAGCTCCTTGCCAAATTCAGAGGTAGGAACCAAATCTTAATGACTCGGGATGCCCAGCACAGAGCACGGCAGTTGACACCCAGTAACTCGCCTACAGTAATAGAGAGAAATGACAACTTTGAGGCTGCGGATGGAACTTGGGTGCATTTGTCGTTTTAAAGGGGATCACCAGATTCCATGAACTATAGCTAAAGGTCATATTGGAACGTCTTTCTACCTGCTCCCTCATCCTATTTGACCTGAAAAGGATTAACCAGTGGACAAAGGTCGGGCTGGAATTTGAAGAATCAAAGGTAGGTTGGGAGAGACGCCCTTGCCTAGGGGACAAGGCAGAGAGAGCCAAGGGTAAGGATGTTTTACCTGATCGGGGCAGTGGAGTTCTCCAGCTTCCACCAGGACTTTGGGGGGTTCAGGTAGCGGCACCACAGCTCCCAGTCAAAGCCCTGGGCAGCCAGTGGGTATTCTTCTATCTCAAAGTTGTCGAATTTGATGTTATCAAAGGACGGTGAGATGATCCGCTTCCGGTTCTCCTTGATCCGAGTCAGGACAGGTTCCGCCCTGGGGGCAGGAGAAGAGAGAGGGGATACATGCTTCTAAGGTGAACAACAAGATCACTAACCCTAAAGGCTTCTCCCATTGAAGGAGGAGCACATGCTGGCCAGTTCCAAGGGAGAAGCGGACTTCCCCTGGAGAGTCCCTATCCATCTGCCCATACTCTGACAGCTCTGCTTTGCCACCAGGCCTGAGCAGCTGCTATGGATTGAATGATGTCCTACAGGGCGAGTCGCTGAAGTCTTAACTCCTCTGCCCATGTATAGAGACTTTGGGGAGGTATCAGTTAAGTCATATTGGATTAGGACAGGTCTGAGCTCTATTGCCTTTTGCGTGGTGTCTTATAAAAGGGGGAGAAGATACCCAGAGAATTACACATGCCGTGAGAAAATAAGCCTATAAACCAAGAGACGCCTGGGATTTCCACAGCTGGAGAGAACAAGGGAGGATCTGCCTGGCAGGTGGACAGAGAAAGCAGGTGACCCTGCCAATACAGATACCAATTGGGAGGATGGCACGGGACCAGGCTGAGTCAGAACCAACCCACCAGTACCTAACACCCACAGTGACGTCCAGATGGTGAGAAACAAACGTCTTGTCTGTTCTTGAGGACCCTCTGCTCCCATGGATTAGGCAGCAGCCGCCCTGGGAAGCTCTGAGGCCGCCCCTTTCACACACCCAGGGCTGACCACAGACATTGTTCGTCCAGTCAGATGAGAGATGCCTCCCTATGCCTCTGGATGCTCCTCCTCATACAAAAACAACACACTGACACTTTTTAAAAAGGAGGAAGAGAAGGAAAGAAGACATCTGGCGATTCCTGGGAAGCGTTTCAAGCCAGGCTTCTATTGTGCTGACACGTCGTGTATTCACGCGGGAGGAGAGGAGGTGAAAGTGGCAGAGGTCTGAGATGACATTAAGCCCACGTCCCCGAGTTCAATCCTGCAATGCTGCCTCCTCAGTCCTTCCAGACTCAGGCGGGCTGTGCGGCTCCTGGCTCCCCACCTGGCCCAGGCGGTGGGGGAGGGGGCACTGCAGGGCTCTTTTGAGGAGCCCTGAGGCCCCCACGGACACCAGGTGAGTAATGCATTTGCAGACAGGGACGATACGCTTCTCATTAATATTAGCATTTGCTGCATAATTGTTTATTCCAATCAGCTTGAAGTACATCGGGTCCTTCTCTGATCTTGGCCATGAATCCTGTAAAAATGCTTTTTAAACAGTCACAAGCGGCAAACAGGGACTTCAACGATAAAAAACGGCTGCTTTGCAACCTTAATTCAGGCCCGTTATGCAAAAGTCTGCCAGTATCTGCCTGTGCTGGGTCTCCTCTCTGCCCTGTGGCTCCACAGCTACCCTGCCCTCCTCTCTCTACTCACCCCAGGGTGTCTGGGCGAGGGGATTGGGCCAATGTCTTCCAGACAATCGGTTAAGAAGGTGGACTCCTACTTGCCCCAGCTGCTGCCCCTGCTTTTGCCTTGGACACCCCCTCTCCCAAAGCGACACACAGTGGGCTGCACCATGCCCGCCCCACCTCATGAGGGACGCCAGCCCGGCTGCAGCCCCTGAGGCCTCGTAGCTGCTCTTGGCCCTTTCAGCACCTCAGTACCCCAGACTGGGAGACAAGGGGATTCTTGGGCATAGTTCTCAGTAGAGAGAAGCTGAGATTATGACCCGGCCTTGGTATGTTGTGGGGAGTCACGGGGTTCCTGGAACACCTCTGCCACCCACTCCCCTGGCCCTGCTTGTGTAGTTGGCCATTGAAGTTTCCAGTTCCCCCTTTCCAGGCATTGGACCCCTGTCCCTGGGTGACCTGACGCTCTCAGCTTTGCCTGTGATGTGGACATCATTCCTCGCTCATATTCCTAGAGGATCTTGCCTCATGTCACCAGCTCCCTGAGACTCCGTTCTGTCCTAATGGTCCAGCTTCCCCACTGCGGGCTCAGTCTTCCTCTCACGACACTGACATCCCCAAAGCTCACTCGTGCCCCCAGTTTGCTCCGTGTCCTCTGGCCCAGCTCTGAGATCCCAGTAAGCTTTGCACCCATTTGAACCAGAGCCCCTGGACCACAGTGGGGCTTCTCCTGACCTGACGGGATCAACCTGGGCACTTACCAGCCCACGTTGAACTCCACGTGGGCATCGAAGAGCGCCACCACGGGGGCGGTGGCCACCCTCCAGCCACTGACCCTCGAGCGGATGAGACCTTCCTGTTTGCTGTGGCGCACGACCTTGATGAAGCCTGGCTTCTGGCCATTCATCTTGTCGACATATTCTGTCAGCTTCTCCTTCAGCTCCTCTGTTGGGGGGAAAAGGCAGCATGTACTTAGTGGAGGGCAGGAGGAACAGTCAAAACCAAGGCGGACTGGAGGACCACACCCTTCCCTGAGTCTACTGGGAATCCCCCCCCCCACAAAAACCAGTGCAGTGGGGCCAAGTGGGGTGAAGAAATGTGCTCAGCATTGAGGGGGAAATGATTTGTTAAGCTCCAACAACTTACACTGGTGCTGCAATGGTTAACCCCTTGGCTGCTGACCCAAAGGTGGGCATCTGGAACCTTCTGAGTGACTTAGAGCAGAGATATGCTTCGAGAAAGATGACAGCCAAGAGAACCTTAATTCTACTGCCACATGAGCTATTCAGAATCAGAGTGGACCGATGGCAGCAACACCCTGAACAAGATCATGTCACACACACACACACACACACACACGGCCCCATTGACTTTTTACAAGAAACTGTGTTCCTCTCATCCACTTAGCTACCTCCTTCCTCCCTTGTGCCATCCTCCAGACTCAGCCTTCCATCGTCAAATCATTCTGACTCATGGAGACCCTGTGCAGGGTCTTGGAGTCTAGTAGCAGAGTCAGGAGTAGACAGCTTCAACCTTTCTAGCCACCAATCTTTCTGTGAATAGCCCACCATCCTTTAGACCTCCCATAAGCCCCCAGAGAAATCATGGTCCATGAAGGCCTAGCCCTAGAGCTCCCATATTTTGGGGACTGGATGGCTGAGAGCTGTGTTCACGTAAGCAGTTGGTATAGGTATATTGTCTGCTACTGGTGGGCTTTGAGCCTTGGGCCAGGTCAAGTTGGGGGTTCCCCCTGCTTCCTGTGGGGTCTACAGGTGGAATCTACAGCCAAGGAACAAAAGCTCAGCTGTAGCCCCTGGCTCCTCAGCCAATGGAAACTTGACAACCAGGCTCGTGATGGATATGATAGCTCTTTCCCATGAAATGGGGGCTGCATGGGGCATGTTTTCCCACCTCCACCGCCACATCTCTCTGGGACTCAGCAGCTAGTCAGTATCATGTCTACAAGGTTTGAAGTTGGCCGTCTTTACTTCTGCCACAAAAACTCCAGTAAATAAGACCACTGTCCACATTGCTTTCCGCTATCTGGTCCCAATTGAGAGCCCTGTGGCATGTGCCAGTCACTTAATCTGGTGTCTATGTGAAGATGAAGAGTGTAAGGGTGGAATCTAGCCTGTCAATCTGGAGATAGCCAATGATGTCTCTGTGTGGGTGTGGCTTTCTTCTCTGAGAATTCTGGGAAATCTGACCGCATTGCCCCCTTGGAGGTGGGAGACTCACAGTTCACTCCCTGGAAGACATTGCAGCTGACAAGACACATGGCAGCATGCTGATAGACCATGAGCCCTGGAAACTGGAGGAGCCATGAGGAGACCCCTCCCAGTGCTGAGATGCTTCTACCACTACTGGATACACAAGACTCTGCATCCACTGACCTGTGATTGTCCTGGCATCATTGCATGTGCTTTGTGAGTCTGAAGAGGACTTGTGGATTGGTATCGAACAAATAGGCTAATGTCACACTTATGACCTTGGGCTGGACTAGGCTGGGATGTTTTCTCTAAGTTCAATTGCTCTTGAATATAGACCTCCCCCTCATATGCATATGTGTGTTTAGGAATTTTGTTTCTCTAGTCTACCCGGACTAACATACGGCACTATGGTTGGTTAGACATCAGGCCGACAACCTCAGGTCAACGGTGCCAGCTCCCCCATTGCTCTGCAGGAGAAAGATGATGCCAGCTGAGAGAGTGGCATCAAGATCTGCAGTCTCGGGAGCCCTATGTTGGTAGGTTCTGAGCTGGAGTTGCCTTGATGGCAGAGGGGTTGGGGTCTGGCCCCTGTGACCTTGCTGCTGGCAGGCTTCTAACCTTGGGTCCTTTGTCAGCCATTAACTCATGCTGAGATTTCTGGGACAGGTCAGCGGATAGACGGAAGCAATGAGGGAAGATGGGAACCTTTTTTTTTTTTCTTTTGCATCGAATCCAGTTTCTGTCAAGTTGATTGTGACTCATGGTGACCCACTGTGCCTTAGAGAACTAGGCTGCCTGAGGCTCTTTCCATTTTTTAAAAAAAAACATTTTATTGTCAATTGAGTGAAGATTTACAGAGGAGATCCATGTCCCACTCAACATTTCACGTATATTTTGTTTCGTCTCATTCATTGCCAGCCCCCTAAAGTCACATCCTTCTCCCACTCCCTTCTTGTGTGTCCTGTTTCCGTCCCTCCTTCTTTCCTCACCCTTCGGGAACTTCATCCTTGGAGAGATATGTGCCTTTTGATCTCCAAGGGGCATTCTCCTAGGCCCTAGAATCTAGGGTGTCGGTGCCTCCCTAGTGTGACTGCTCCCTGCATAGACCTGTCTGTATGTCCTTGGGCTGCCTACTGAGCTGTGGGGGTGACTTCATGTCCAAGCCTGAGAGGTGACACAAAGGGCCGTCATCTTGAGGATTCCACTAGTCTCTAGCTCCCCAGTCAGCCTGGTCTTTTAAAGAGTGACCTTGAGGTTTTAGTTTCACATTATTTTTCCTACCGAATCCAATGTCTCAAAGCATATGTTCAGTGGCTGGTTTTCTGGAAGGAGATCCCCACACCTTTCCTTGGTGGTACCTGTGGGCGAACTCCAAGTGTGACCGCTCCTTTCTCTTCCTGGGAGCTGCTCTGAGCCTCTATTAGGTGCTAAGGGAGGCTCTGGGGGTTCTGTGGTGGAAGTTTCCACTTCCTGCAGGACATCCCGGGGAATGCTCCTCATCTAGAGTCACTGCCCATCTTTCAGCAGGGGTGATTTGCATGTGGTGCTGACCACGAAGAGCTTCCAGACAGAGAAGGACAAGGAAGAAAGGGCTGCGGGTCCACTTGCTGACACACAAGACTCCACCTCTGTGGGCCACAACACACCTCTCTGCGCGGGCTCGTGGAGAGGCAATAGGACTGGGTGGCATTTGGCTCCATCATCACCAGGCACTGAGGCCCAAACCGATGGCAGCTGAGAACTACCACCGTATGCCAGGCATGTGGAAATCAGTTTACCTCACCCAGTCCTCACACGAACCCTAACCGCATCGTCATGGCTGCTCTGCCAGAAGAAGCCATGGAGAATGGAGTTCACAACAGGACCTGGGCCACAGCGCCCATGCATACACAGAGCAGAATGAATCAGAAGTCCCCATGCCTCCCAACTGGGTGCCGCTCTGAGGCACCTCCTGCCCGATGCCAGGCACTGTGCCAGCTGTTCCAGGTCCCCTTCTCACACAAGCGGGCTTCACGCACTGTTTTACCAGGCTGTCACAATTCTGTTATCTCGTGTCTTTGTTATCAAACCCTTCCAGCTTCTGCAAAAGTGATGAGCATAGGGTTTTTCTTCTCATTCGGGCATCCTTTTGAACAGCGTGACCCCTGTCCGAAGCCAGGCTGGCTGGGGCCATCAGGTGCTCCCATCCCCGAGAAGATTCTGCTGCCGCTGGGGCTGCTGCTGACACGCGGTCTGTCGCACGTCAGCCAATATAAAATGACCTTCCGATCTGGGTTGGCCACAACTGAAAGGGCAGGCCCCGGGAGCCGCTGTCTCACAAAGTAGGCGGTCACCGCCACCAGACTTAAGTCAGCCTGCCCCAAGAGAACAGGTCTTCAAGCACTGTCACCAGCGGGTTTCTTGGAGCACTTCACTGTTTCCCCATTCCTCCCAGTCCCTTTTGGAAATTTCAAAACCGAGCTTGTTAGACTGATATTTGGACTTTTGATAATGGTGATTACGTGGGAGTGCTCAGAGCTTGATGGGAGAACTGGGCTAGCACCAAATGAATGGATAAAGAGCCCCCTCCCAGGGAAGGGGGTGCAGGGCCCATTCCTCCTTCCCCAGCCCCCTGTGATCATCCCGACCTATGGGGTGACTGTGGCTGAGAGGGACTGGTGGGAGCAGGGCTGTGGGTGATGGCTACCGGATGAGTACTGCCCTCTCAAAGCCACATCCTGGGTGGCCCTCCATCATCAGGGTTCAATAGAAGGAATGCTGTGCGTGCTCTAGAATCAGGAGACCACGCAGCTTCTGCTCCTGCTTTCTTGCTGGCTTGCAATGCTAAGAAGGGAAACCTAGCCAGCCTCCTTGAGGATGAGTGGTCTAGGCAGGCCCCAGTCTCGCAGGCCTCCCACCAAGGCCCCAGCAGGTAAGGGGATCACCTGGGACTTTCCCAATGAATGCACAGAGGAGCCCAGCTGACACCCGGTCCCCGGCTCTGCCAGCCCACACTGCCGAATCTTGAGCCGAGGCAGGGTTGCTCTTTCCCGTCGCTAAGTGCAAGGCTAGTTGGCCATTTGACAAAGGCCAGCAACCTAAGGGCCATCGCTCTGGGGTGGTTGTGGCGCTGGATAAGATTGTCCGCTCTGGGTGCACAGGAAATGAAGTCAGAGGCAGAAAAGCCCGCTCAGAAGGGCGGCAGTGAGAGATGAAAAGGTTTTGCAGCTTATAAATGTTCCTGGCCCCCTTTGTACCTCTGCTCCCTGGGAACAGTGAAAAAGAATAAAGGTTTCTGGTGGACCCGCTAGTGAAACAGGCTATCTCCACCCAGCTGCTTCCCAAACATCTGCTGCTGACGAGAGGGACGAATTCCCTCAGCCCCCATCGAACAAAGGCCACCCTTGAAAACAAAAGTCCTGAAACCCTCTGCAGAATCTCTGAACTTAACGAGCCTTTCACGCTCTCTTTCAACCTTCCTCACTGGCAACGTTTGAAAGGAAGTAGCGCAAAAGCATTTCTGCATTTGCTAGAAAACTATATCCAAGACGTTGCCATAGACGACCCTTTGTCTTCCCAAACAAATGCCTGTCAGAATGCACCTACCACAAGATACAGAGTCCATCTTCTTCCTTAAACCTAAACACTAGCACATAACCCAGGCGCCTTGCTTCTTTGCCAAGGCTGCCAGGAGTCCCAGAGGCAAACATAAAGAAGGATGGAATGAGGTACAGATGCATTTTTGCGTCTCTCCTTCTGCTACAGCTCTGTTGTTCAACTTCTGCTTTAAAGACGTAGTGTCCTTGCTCTTTTTCCTCAACCATTCACGAGCACTGATAGAGCAGTGGGGGAGCATTCAGCTCGTTGCTAATGGAAAGATTTGTGATTGGAATCCACCGGCCAGTTTCATAGCAGAAAGGCCCGGCACTCGGCCCCTGTTAAGATGACAACCCCGAAAACCCTGTGGGACAGATTTACTCTGAGATCAAATCGACTTGATGGTACCTAATACTGTAAACCACAGTCGCACTGACTTTAAAAGTATTTACAAATATGGGCAGCTGATTTTTGACCAGGGGTCAAAGTTCATGCAACAGAAAAGGAACAATCTCTTTAACAAATGATGCTGCAAAAGTAGATTTTCCTATGTAGAAAAATGAAGGTATCTGTAGGTCAGATCATATTCAGAGACTAATTCAAGTTGGTCCAAAGACCTAAATATTCAAGCTACAATTATAATGCTCCTGGAAGGTAATAAAGGGTCAAAATTCTGGAACTTAATGTTCTTTAGAATCAGATTAACAAACAACTGCACATGCATGAGCAACAGAAGACAGATTAGACAACTGAGATCTTCTGATAATTAAATGTGTATGCTCATCAAAAGATTTTTTATCAAAAGAGAATCTACAGTCTGGGGAAAATCTTTGGGAACAACATATCTAGTCAGAGCCTCATTGCTAAAATATGTTGAAAATGTCAACAACTAAACAACAAAAAGGCGAACAATGCAATTAAAATATGGGCAAAGGACCCAAAGAGACACTTTCCCAATGAGGGCATTCAAGTGGCAAACAAACACATAAAACTATGATCATCATCATTAGTCATCAGAGGGATGCAAATCAAAACTACAATGAGATGCTCTGATAGTTTGATTTTGTGTCAACTTGACTGGGTCAGGAATTTCCAATTTGGCAGCTGAAGCCTTCCCCTTGATATGATCTGACATAATTAACTCCATGATGGGCTTTGCTGGAAGCAGCAAAGCAGTGTGAAAAGATTAGAGGGGACCGGGGGCTACCCCTTAATGTAATTAGATGGAAATCTCACCAGGGATAGGGACTTACTCCTATATAAATTGCTGCCATATGAAATGTATTTTCTTTCTTTTTGTGGGGGTTGTTTCCTTTCTCATCAACCTACAGTGTTTTAGATTTGAGGCAATGGCTGCCATATTGCCTGCCAATGCTGGGAGCTAACAGCAGATTGCCTGCTAACCTGGGCTCATTTGGCTCTGCAGCCAAGAGCCTGCCCTGCTGACCTTGGCCTCCACCAGCCTGTGGGCTTCCAGCTTCTTGGTTCATCTTCCTGCTTCTCATTCTTTAGCCACAGCAGCGTCATGAGTCAGCAAGAGCTTCCAGCTTGACATCCAGCCCATGCACTTGAGCCAGACTCAACAGTTTCTTTAATGAGCCAACACACACACACATTATATATATGTACATATATATCTTTATGAATATTTGGTATGTACCTTTATATATACATGCATGTATCTATCACTGGGTTTGTGACTCCAGAGAACTCAACCTAACCTTTACAGAAGATACCACTCACCTTTACAGAAATGCCACTGCTCAAAACAAAACAGAACATGCTGGTAAGGTTGTGGGGAGTTGGAGCCTCTGTGTATTTCTATAATGGGGCTATAAAATGGCTTAATCATTATGAAACATGGTGGAGCACTTTTTCAAAAACCTATAAATAAAACTACCGTATGATCCAGCTAGCTCACTCCTAAGCATAGTCATTTACTGCCACTGAGTCAATACTGAGTCGTAATGACCCCATGGGACAGGGTAGAACTGCCCCTGTGAGTTTCTGAGACCATAACTAACTCTTTTGAAAAAAAATTAAAAATCATTTTACAGCTCTTATAACATTCCATACATCAATTTTATCAAGCATATTTGTACATACGTTGCCATAATCATTTCCTAAACATTTTCTACTTGAGCCCTTGGTATAGGTTCCTCTTTTTTCCCTCCCTCCCCCCACCCTAGTGGATTCTTGATCAATTATATATTGTTATTACTATTTCGTATCTAGCACTGTCCATTGTCTCCCTTCACCTACATTTCTGTTATCTGTTCCCTGGGTGGTGGGCTATATATCCAACCTTGTAATGGGTTCCCCTTTCTTTCCCTTCCTCCTCCTCCTCACACTTCAACTACTGTTCCTGAGGGCTCTATCTTTCAGGAATTCCATATGTTGAGAGCTCTTATCTGTACCAATGGGTGTTCTCTTGTCTAGTCAGATGTGTAAGGTAGAACTGGATCATGGTAGTGGTGGTGGTGGGAAGGGGAAGTATCCAGGAACAAGAGAAATGGTGCCTGATTCATCAGTGCTATACTACAAGACTGTACCTCTTTCCATGAGTAGAAAGACTTTCCCTTCTCCCAAGAGGCATACTCTAGAGATCTAATATTAGTGACATGAATAGTCACACACTTGTTCATCACGGCATCATTTACAACAAACAATCCCAGTACCCACCAATAAACAGAATAGGTAGATATATACAATGGAATGCTACACAGCAGTGAAGAACAGTCATGAATTCATGATTGAACTTGGAAAGTATTATGCTAATGCTAAGTGAAAGAAATCAACTAAATAAGAGAAATATTATTCATTCTCACTTTTGTCAAAATGCAAACATTTATATGTATATTTATATATTATATATTATATTTATATATATAAATGTTTCTGCATAAAGAAATCAACATTTTGAGTGGCTCCCAAGGATAGGAAGAAGAGGGAGGGAGACTTGTTGTCTACATAGACACTTGATTAGGGGAAAGGCTACACTGAAAGTGGGTGAAGTGTGTACAATTTGACAAAGGTTAATGATGACACTAAGGAAAACAGAAGAGTAAGAGGTGTTAGTGATAAATGCTAATAAGCCCCAAACCAAACTAACCACCACCAAGTCCATTCCAACTCCTGGCAATCCTATTGGAGGGAGAAGAACCTCCCCTGCAGGGTCTGCAGACCACAAGTATTTACAGGAGTAGAAGACGTCATCTTCCTACCACAGAGCAGTTGGCAGTTTCGAACAGCCGACCTTGTGGGTGGCAGCCCAATGCATAGCCCACGATGCTGCTAGACAATTTTTTCAACAACCAAAAAATGTGTGAGTGATAACACAGTTCATTTATGTGCATAGGAAGTTACATGTGTGTACATATGTGAGCATGTATACACGAGTGTATAGGTGTATCTATAGGCTAAGGTATACATGTTTGTGTGTGCCAAACAGATTCACATACATAGTAAAGCACATAGGAGCCACAGTCATGGATTCATGCCAGATACGACCAAAGGTCTTACTTACAGATTTGAAGACTTACTAGAGTTGAAGATTTAAGACCACCCTCTCATTGGACAACTTGATTCATAAAGTTAATGTTCTACATCCTAGATGATGTGTAGTGTCTGGAATCTTAAAAGCTCAAATGACACCATCTGAGATGTAACTATTGGTCTCTACTCACATGGTACAAAAGAGAAAAAAGACAACCAAAAGGAGAAAAAGAAAAGGAGGAGGAGGAGGAGGAGGAAAAATGACTTCATGGGAATAATTGCCTGGAGAAACTACAGTCTCACCTATCTATTCTGAGACCAGAATAACTAGAGAGTTTCTAGCTACCACTACCTAATGTTTTGACCTGAGACACAACAGATGGTTCTGTATAGAATGGGAGAGAATTGTAACAACAACCTCAATTAAAAAACAAACGAACATGCCATAGTTCCTGGATCAGTGAGAGAGAGCCTATAAATTTGAATTGAATCCATTCCTCAAGGTCACCTTTCAGTGTACAATAGCTTACTCAAAAAAAAAATAGTATAACCTATGAGTTTTGTGTTCCTTCAAAATGAAAAAGCAAAATGAAGCAAAGCAGTAACCCACCTATGTGACATTTACCCTGTAGCATACAGGAGAAGGTTGGGCTGTAAAAGGCAGAGAAGCCAGAGGAATACAAATGGAGCAAACAGAACAGAAATCATGCGCCTGTGGACATGATGGGACAATATACCCAATAACCAACACTGGACAGTGTACCTAGAAATGGATTAATGGGAAAACCAGTCTGCTGTGTAAAATTTCACCAAGAAACCACAGAATGTTTTAAAAATAGGCCTTCATGTGTCATCTGTTAAGACCAACAAAAATGTTTACAAATAAAGATGGCAAAACCTACAGTTTTCAGTTAAAACCCAAGTGCCTTGGTTTTGCAAGAAAGCAGCATCATTGTGAAAGAAGAAAAAAAAAGCTATATTTGGTGTTTGTTTTGATCTGTTGGGAAAAGAAGGAGTCGGGAGTCCACTCTCTGAGACTTTACCAACGTAGTCAATGGTAGGCAGAGCAGTTGAGAGCTAGTGTTGACAGGGAAATGCAATTTACACCCTGCATGGGGCCAGGTGCTGTCTGATCTGTGTTGTTCCTCCTGTGCCCTCTGACTATCCACAAGCCCCTGCCCTGCTGGCCTCTTAGTGTCCTGTGCAAACCAACTGTCCCTGCAGCCATACTGGTAAGACACCATGAGTCCCTTAAGAGGTCTCAGGTCACACTCTAGGGTGTCATCAGAGCCAATTACGAGGAGGCATCTCTCCTTTCTTGCTTTCACTTGGCTTTCTTCTTTGGATGGAGAGGATAAATTGGAGGCCCTGGGTGAGGCAAAGAGCTCAAGGTTCAGCTACTGACCAGCAGCTTGGCTGGTGGATCCACCCAACTGCCAGGTAGAGCAGTTTTACTTTGACCCACGGAGTTGCCGTGCATTCAGATCGACTCACAGCACACCAAGGACAAGTGGAGATAAGGAATGTGTCTGTACAGGGCTCCTTACCCCCATCCCTTCGAGGGAGACCTTGGCTTGCTCCCATGAAAGTGGCTAGCTCACTGGGGTTACTGAAAAGATACCAAACACCCAACGCTGATGAGGTCAGGGCTGCATCATTGGCTATCGTTGGTAGGTCACATCGAGTCAGTGCGGATTCATAGTGACCCTCCGCACAACAGAGTGGAACACTGCCCAGTCCTGCCCCACCTCCACAATCGTTCTTGTGAGCCCCTGCGAGCCCCTGCCTGTGGCCATTGGCTGTTAGTCTAGTGTAAGCCCTGACTGGGACCCTCTGAAATAAAAGATGGCCAAATCGATGCCCAGTGGGGTGTTGCTGTTTCAATATCAGCTACCCAGGTATGCTTGCATAATGACCTGTCCAGTCTTGCCAGGGAGTATGGAATTGGCTCCTCTTCTTTCCCTTCATGCTCTGATGCTCATTTGCCACATCTGTTCCAGGTTTGGGCGAAATGTGGGAAAGAGGAGATACCCCCCACCGATTCAGCAAACAGGGAGCATGTACTACGCACCAGGCATTGATTGAGCTGCTGTGGCGATAGCTGTGCATCAGATAATTCTTATGGGGTCTCCATTTGGTTAGATATTTGAAAGGCATCTTGTATGCGCCACTGAGAGAGGAAAGACAGAGGGAGGGCTAGAAAAGAGGAGGATGAGCATAGAAGAAGAGGGGAAGAGACATTTCTTTTAAAATAGCTCAGACCCTGACTCAGTACCCCAGACATGATGGTCTTTTTAATGACCTGACCTGTGGAATCTGAGAATCAGAGTCCGGGAGAGACACAGGACGGATGGTTGAAGCCGGATGACCCGAGTTGTTACTTTCCCATTGTTCAAGGGTTCTGGCATGTGGGGATTTTCCCCTCCCCATCCCCTATCTGTTCAGGGGCTAGTTGGCAATTCTAGATACAGTGTGGATCTAGGGGGAGAGAGACTGCTATGAGGCAGGCATGCTGCTTAACCCGGGAGGTGCCCCACAACAAAGAGTCATCCAGGCCAGCATGCCATTCGGTCCTGTGCTTGAGGAAACCCACTGAGCCCTTCAGGACCGAGGGAGACACCCATCCATGTACTCTGCACAGGGGTCCCCACCGAAGGTGCATCGTGGCACACCAGTGCGGCATCTGCTCAGAGACTTACTCTCTTTGTCTTGGAAGGCATTGCCACTCAGTGATCGCTTGCCAAGACTGAACAGGAGCTCTCCCCTATGGAAGCATTCTGTCCCTGGTGCTGTCAGCAGCCTGGCCACCTGGCTATGGAAACTGTGCCATTGTACCTGATTCCCCTTGCTCACAAGGACCTACCCTGGGTTTGATGTGTCTGTCATTGTCTTGAAATTAATAGTAATTTTCAAACAGAAAAACCCCCACATTTCCCTTTTGGACTGGGGCTCACACATTAGTTAGCAGGTGCAGACTATGGAAACTCTCCCCATATCTCTTGGTGTTTCGCTGCCCATACACACTGCTGTGGTTTCCTCCTTTCTCAGACCATGGGGCCCAATGAGACCATTGTCCGCCCTCCTCAATCAGGGAGGAAGGCGGAGTTGGAGGTTCATACTCTAGCTCCCTCACCTTTCAGGTGGGACAACTCTGAGGCTGACTCTACAGTGTACAGTAGTTCTCCACCTTCCAAATGCCACGACCCTTTCATACAGTTCCACATCTTGTGGTGATCCCCCCAACCAGAGAATTATTTTTGTTGATATTTCATAACTGTCATTTTGCTACTGTTATGAATCAGGCGACACCTGTGAAAGGGTTTTTCGACCCCCCAAAGGGTCGTGACCCACAGTTTGAGAACCGCTGCTCTACATGAATGATCCTGCTGCAGAATTCCAGGATCCAGCTCCACCTGCCTGCAGGCTGCATGGAGCACAAGTTGTTTGTTGATGTCGGCTTCATTGCCTTGCTTCCTTCCCTTTATACTCCATCCCCCTATCACTGCTTCCTTGATCAATGGCCAGTGTGTTAGTCCAGGTGGACAAGAGAAAGAGATTCACAGACACTCATATGTTTGTAATAGAGAACTTTATATCAAAGAGTTATTGTATATTAAGAAAATATCCCAGTCCATCCCAGATCATGTCCATAAGTCTGATATTAGCCCATGTGTCTGATACCAGTCTATAATTTCCTCTTCAGACTCACACAGCACATGCAATGACACCAAATGGAGGGAGATCACAGCTCAGTGGGTGGAAAGTCTTGTGGATCCAGTGGTGGTGAAAACATTGCAGCATCGGCGAGGGTCTCCATGTGGTTCCTGCAGCTACAGGGCTCTAGTTCCATCAGGGGTCTCCATGTGGCTTATCAGCAGGAAGACAAACAGTGTCTGGGTGTCCCACCTCTAAGGAGGAAGACAGAAGTTCCCAGAATCCTCAGGAGAAAGCCATGCCTACACAGAAGTCTCATTGGTTTTGACCTGATTGACAGGTTAGACTCCAGCCCTTCACAAGTTGACAGATTACGTAATTGCCAGATGCATGAATCCGCCTCCAAATCCTGTCTCAGAAGTGCATCTGGGAGAACTCAAGCTAAGTCCGTTTACACCTTCTCCAAGAGGTTACAGCACTCACTGAGTTGGTTCATGCTTGTTTGGTCCTTGGCATCCTTTGCCTTTCTAGCCCTGCACCTCCATGTGAGGTGTGCATGTAGATGAGGACTGAAGTTCACAATGCCCCGTCTACACCCACCTCTCTGCAGTCACTGGCCAGCGTTTACTATGGAAGGCAATAATAAAAACAGCACATCGGGTGGGAGACCACATACTTCTCATACATGAGGGGGCTTTGCATAAGTTTGTGGGAACAACGCCACCAATTGCCTTTTCAGTCAACATTCCATGAACTTTCTGAGGCCCCTTCGCATTGACTTATATAATCTTGTAATCCTCTGAGGTAGCTACTATCATCACAGTTCTATATTGCAGAGGGAGAGATCATGGCACGAGATCATCCATATAGCAAGAGGAGGAGCTAGGGTTTCTACCTGAACAAGCCACCCTCTGGGAACCCCCTTTTCACCTGCACCCTAATGAAAAGGTTGGCCTGGGTGAGAATCAGCTGGAGAAAAACAAACACAGATGCCAAGGCACTACGCAAGGACCATTGGGCCCAGTCGACCTGGGATCGGACCAGAGAATCTGCATTACGTACTAGCTTCCTGTGCCATTCTGGTAGGCAGGCAAGCTTGATACCAACAGAAATAACGGCAATCACTGGAAACATGGTGGGAAAGGGAAACACTTTTGCAATCTGTGTGGTTCGTCCTTCCCAGAGACCCCAGGGGCTCTGTGTGAAAAAGGGTCTCCCATATATACCCCACGAGCCTTGGTGACACAATGATCAGGCACCCAGTTGCTAGTTGAAAGGCTCACTCTTTTCTAGTGGCATTTTGAGGAGGGGGCAAGACCTCGCTATCTGCTTCCATACAAACCACCGACTAGGAAGCCCCCAGGAGAGTTCTCATCTGTCACTTGGGGTGGCTATGAGCTAAAACCACCTCGATGACACCTCAGACCACCACTGCCTGCTCGGCCACTCTCCTGTTGCCTCTACCTTGCTGCCTGTAGTTGTCTAGGCTTCATGACCCCAACTACTTTTCACATCTCTCTCTGCCATTTGGGGCTCTGCTACTTTGAATGGCCCCTGACATTTCCCAGTGCCTCTCTGCCCAGGGAACTGCCTTTTCCCTCCCTCTACTCACCCCAATATTTTCAGATGAGCTAGGTGCTTCTCCAAGCTTGACTCTGTCCCCAGAAGCCCATCCTGGATTAGAGAGCTGCCGCCCTCACCCTCCTGTTGCCTGCAGGGGAGTGTGAACACCCCCCTCTGCTCAGCAGTGCTAATAATTGCTAGTCTCCAATGGTGCTAATTTAAAGATTAAAAGCACAGCACATTTCTGTTTATTCCTCTAAGAGTGAGCTAGTCTTGTTCAGATCTGAAGATTAACCGGCTTTCCTCTAAAGCCATTCAGGGCCATGGAAATACAAAGATTCTGTCAACACACTTTAAAAGAGAGATCATAAGAATGCCATGGTGGGAAACCTAGTTGATCACATCACCTGGGGGTGGGAGGACCCAAAAGAATAAAGCAGGATGCCAGCCCATCCCTCAGGGGAAACTGGGGGAGGGGCTGTGGCCTCAGAGGGTCCTGTTGATGAATGATGGTGATCCAGGTGTGGTCTCTGGATCCCAGCAGCACCGATCACCTTGAGTCCCCAATCCTCCCACAGCCTCCATTTGTGCCTCCTCTCCCTTTAAGATCACTGCAGACAAGCTTTCAAATCTCTGGTAGTTTACAAATGCATTCCACCTGGTACATGCTTCTCTCTGTCACATTTAGCAGTTATACTTCTGTCCTGCCCACTTAATAGCTGCCCTTCTTCAAAGTCAATTGATAGAGAAGTAGATTTGGAATGGCCTTATGTGGTTCCCCTAGCACAAAAGGACTAATCCAGCCACTGACGGTAGGGACTTGGAAGAAGGGGGCACCTAGGAGTCCCACTGGAGACATAGAAGAGATGACCTCGCAGTTCAGTGTCACAATCTTGCTGGGAAGCTCAGAGTAGTGATTACAGTGTCCCAGAATTACCTCTAATCTGTTCAACCACCTGTTTCAGGTCTATTCATTGGTGTCAGGGGGCTTAGGGACCATTAAAGCTCACAACAAATGCACATTCTTCACTTAGTGGGAACTCCAGAAATAAGTTCTTCGCACCCACTCAACATACCCTCTTATCTGCTACAGTACGATTTATTTCCTCAAAGATCCTGTGTTTTCGAATGAAATATCAGAATTAGATTCTGAGGATGAGTGTGGCAGGCACGCTATCAATAGTCGCCTACCCAATAAGGAAGGTATTGGGTTCTAATCAATATGTAACATTGGCTCTCTTTCTCTGGCTCTTGAAACAGACAAACACCCAAAGTCAAACCAAAGCAAATGGAAGCAAAAACAATCATATATAATGTTTGCTAATGACGGTTGTGTAAATAGTCCCAACAGAGTTGATTTCAAACGGCTATCCTGATGCCACTGGCTTGGAGTTGGACAGAAAGACTGTGGTCCTTAGGCCACTTTCCTTTCCTTACTTTGGACAGACACTGGGGCTTAGGGTTTTTTACCACCTCATCACAATCTGTGTTGACTCACTCATTCAACAATTGCCTAAGATGTTCAGAACACTCTGGAAATTTTATGAGCATCTTGCAAATGATGAGTCAACACAGATTAAATATTGATTTACTGTATACAAGCTACTGTATGCAAACATTCCTGGGGTGAGGTCCAGGTAATATGTCAGAGGCCAGACCAAATCCAGGGATACATATGGTAGCCAATTAAAAAGGAGGGTGGGGGGAGGAGAAGGAAAAAGACACAACGAGTGGGGGAAGAGGGCACTAACCCACCCAAGGGGGGGATACTCTTTATATCTCTACAGGGAAAGAGGGATTCCATCCCTCCTTTCCTGAGAAGAATTCATTTCAGCGGATAGCACTGAAGCTACAGCTCAGGGAGATAGACATGTCTGATCAGAGCACATGGGTGCAAATAAAGGGGGAGGAAGAGAGAGTGCAACACAGCCTGGCTCACCAAGCCTGAGGACGATATTCCTGCTCAGAGCAGCCAAAACAGAGAGGGAGATAGGACCAGTACCACTGCAAGACATGATGTCCATTACTGACCCATAGTGCTATGGGGGACAACACCAGAGACACTGCAGGAATTACACCCGATCTGACCCCATCACTCTGAGGGTGTGTAATCGAACAGCAAAGAGAGCAGAGCAATAAAGTCCCCAAGGAATACCAAACATAGACTCTGGGGCCAGAGCATGGGAGCCCATCAGACGCAACTGGAAAACACTCCTAAAGGTCAACAAAGAGACCTTGAATTATTTACAGGCTTCTTTTTGTTATTCTTATTGGTTTGTTTTGTTGTTTTGTTCTCTTTTGTTGCTTTGTCTTACCCTGTCTTGTTTTTTGTGCATATTATTATCTCTGCAGATCTATGTAGATAAGATAGGCTGGATAAACAATCTGAAGGACAAAATAATGGGACTGAGGGTTCCCAGGGGACATGGGAGACGGGAATATGGGGGAAAGGAAGTGGTGCTAACAACCCCAGAGTCAAGGGAACAACAAATGATCCAAAGTTGATTGTAAGGTGGATGTAGGAGGCCTGGTAGAGCTTGATCAAGAGCAATGTAACCAAGAGGAAGAATTGAAACCCCAAGGAAGGCTGAACATGCTAGTGGGACAAGAGGAAAGTAAAAGGAAAGAACTAGAAGGCAAAGGGCATTTATAGAGGTCTAAATACAAGACTGTACATATGTAAATGCATTCATTTATGATGATGGAGAAATAGATCTATGTGCATGTATTTATAGGTTTAGTATTAAGGTAGCAGATGAACATTGAGCCTCTACTCAAGTACTCCCTCAATGCAAAACCACTTTGTTTTAATAAATTGGTATTCCATTGTGCTCACCTTTCTGACATGATCACTGAAGGCAAAGAGGGTGCATAAGTTAATGTGGTGAACAAGGCTGATGGTGCTGGGCTATTAAAAGCTATAGCATTAGGGATCTTAAAGACTTGAAGATATATAAGTTGTCATCTATCTGAGCAGCAACAAAGCCCACATGGAAGAAGTACACCAGCTGTGCAATCACAAGGTGTCGATGGGATGAGGTCTCAAGCATCAAAGAACAAAAATTCAACATAGTGGATGAGAGGGAGTGCAGGATGGAGACCCAAAGTCCATCTGTAGGCATCTGGACATCCCCTTACAGACAGGTCTTGGGGAGGAGACCAGTCAGGGTGCAGTGTAGCACTGATGAAACAAATAACGTTCCTCTTGTTCTTTACTGCTTCTGCCCCCCACACTATCTGCCCCCCACCCTAATTATACCTTAAAAATCCACCTAGACCAGAGGATGTACACTGGTACAGATAGAAACTGGAAACACAGGGAATTCAGGACAGTTGGATCCCTTAGGACCAGTGATGAGAATGGCAATACTGAAAAGGTAGAGGAAAGGTGGGGGAGATGGGGGGAACCAATCACAAGGATCTACATATACTACCTCCTTGGGGGATGAACAACAGAAAACTGGGTGCAGGAAGACACTGGACTATGTAAGACATGACAAAATAATAATCTATAAATTATCAAGGGTTCATGAGAGAGGAGGGAGCAGCGAGAGAGGGAAGAAATGAGGATCTGATAGCAAAGACTCAAGTAGAAAGAAAATGTTTTGAGAATGATAATGACAGCAAATGTGCTTGACACAATGAATGGATGTATGGATTGTGGTAAGAGTTACATGAGCCCCAATAAAATGATTTTCAAATATTGATTTAGTGCTTACCAGGTGCCAGCTGCTGTTCTAAACAATCTTCTCAACATGCTTCCCTCATTCAATTCACTCAAAAAACTCTACTAGCTGATGTGGTGGTGGTGATGGTGGAGATAATCTAGCCATTTTTTTACTCAGATTGACCCCTGTGACTAGAAGTCTCCCATGGAGTTTTCTAGACATAATCTTCATGGAGACACATTACCAGAAGTCTTTCTCCCATGGAGCTACGGTTGTTGTTCAGTGCCATTGCATCTGCTCCGACCCATAGCAACCTCATGTACCACAGAGCAAAACACTGCACAGTCCTGCACCATCCTCACAACTGTTCCTCTGTCTGAGCCCATGGCTATAGCCACCCTGTCAATCCATCTCATGGGGGGTCTTCCTTTTCCCCCCACCCCCACCCTTCCACGTTACCAAACATGATGCTCTGCTCTTCAGGACTGCTTTCCTGATCATCTGTCCAAAGTAAGTATGATGAAGCCTTGACAACCTTGCCTCTTAGCAACATCCGAGTCTTACTTTTTACAATACAGATCAGTTTGTCCTTTTAATAGTCCATACACGTTCAAGATTCTTCTCCAGCACCACAATTCAAATGCATCTATTCTTCTTCAGTCTACCTTACTCAAGGTCAAACATTCTCATGCATAGGAGGACCCATGGCTTGGGTCAGGTGCACCTTAGTCCTCACAATACCATCCTTGCTCTCCAGTACTCTAAAACAGTCTTGTGCAGCAGACTTACTCAGTGCAGTGTGTCTTTTCATCTATTGACTGCTGCTCCCAAGAACATGGATTATGGACCCAAGCAAGACAAAAGCATTGACCACCTCATGCGTTGCTCCATTTATCATGATATTACTGACTGGTCTAGTGGTGAGGAATTTGGTCTTCCTTACATTGAGTTGGATACTACCCTGAAGGCTACAATCCTTATTCTTCATCAAAGTGCTTCAATTCCTCCTCACTTTCAGCAAAGTTGTGTCATCTGCATAGTGCAGGTTGTTAATAAGCCTTCCTCCAACCCTGATGTCACATTATCCTTCATCTAATCTAGCTCTTATGATTTTCTCAACATACAGGTTGAACAAATATGATGACAGGGTAACTCTAATGCACACATCCTGATTTTAAACTATGCAGTAGTCCCTTTCTCTTACATACTTTCCCAACCCACACGACTGTCTTTTGATTCAAGTACCTCGTGAGCACAATGAAGTGTTCTGGAATCCCTATTCTTCTCAAGGTTATTCACATTTGATTGTGGTCCACACAGCCGAAAGCCTTTGCCTATCAATGAAACACAAGTAAACATCTTTCTGGTTTTCTCTGCTTTCAGTCAAGATCCATCTGACATCAGCAATGGTATCCTTTGTTCCATATCCTCTTCTGAATCTAGTCTGAACCTTTGGCAGATCCCTGTCATTGTACTGCTGCCAACCATTGCTGGATGATCTTACTTGTATGTGACATCAACGATATCATTCTTGTTTGAGCATATTGTTGGGTCGCCTTTCTCTGAAATGATTACAAATATAGATCTTGTCTCATCAGTTGACCAGGTAGCTGTCTTCCAGATTTCCTGGGATAGATGAGGGAGTGCTTCCAGTACTTCTTCAGCTTTCTGAAACATTTCAATGGGTATTCTGTCAATTCCTGGAGCCTTGATTTTGCCTCCTGCATTCTGTGCAGTTGAACTTCTTCCTTCAGTAACATTGGCTCTTGCTCATATGCTACCTCCTGATATGGCAGACTGCTGATTATTTCTTTTGGGTGCCATGACTCTTTTTCCCCCCCCACCTTGTGTTGATGCTTCCTATATCATTCAATATGCTGCCTACAGAATCTTTCAAAATTGCAGTTCAACCTTGATTTTTTTTCTTACGTTCTTTAAGTTTCAGGCATGTTGAGAATGTTCTCCCATTTGGGTTTTTTAATTTAAGGTCTTTGCACATTTTGTTATAATATTGTCTTTGTCTGCAAGCTGCCCTTTGAAATTCTATATTTAGCTCTCTGACTCCGTCTTTTCTATCATCTGCTTTAGCTACTCTATGGTTAAGAGCATGTTTCAGGGTCTCTTCTGACATCCATCTTGATCTTTTCTTTCCTGTCTTTAATGACCATTTGCTGTCTTCATGAATGACGTTCTTGATGATTCCCCCATTCCCACACCATTCCTGAAGCATATCAGGCTTTCTGTCATTAGTATTCAATGACTGGAACTTAGAATGTGTGAAGCTTGAATTTAGGAAAATTGGAAGTGTTCAAAAATGAGATGGAATGAAGGAAGATTGATATCCTTGGCATTAGTGAGCTGAAATGGGCTGGTATTGGCAATTTTGAATCAGAAAATCAGATGATGTTCTATGCTGGAATAACATAATCAAGAGGAATGGTGTGGCATTCATTATCAGATAGGATCTTGCTAAGTCCATCATGTGATCTGTGATTGGATCATATCTATCTGCCTTTGAGGAAATTCAATCACTACAACAGTTATTCAATTTTACGCACTGACCGCAAAAGCTAGTGATGAAGAAATTGAAGAACCTCATCAATGACTTTAGTCTGAAATTGATCAAACATGCCATCAAGATTACTGGTGTATGGAAGGTAAAAATCACAAAACAAACAGGAAGGAGCAATTGTTAGAAACTATGGACTTGGTGATGGAAACAAAGCTGGAGGTTGCATGTTAGAATATTACAAACCCAACAATTTGTTCAATAACTTATGGACTTCTCCAGATGAAATAAACAGAAATCAAATAGTAGGAAGACACGATGGAGAAGCTCAATATTAGCAGCTCAAACCAGTCCAGGGGCTTGCTGTAGAACAGAATATAAATTGCTCATATTCAAGTGCAGGATAAAGCTGAAAAAAATTAAAACAGGTCCACAGGTGTCAAATTAGGACCTTGTGTTTATCCCATCTGATTTCAAGAACATCTCAAGAAGAGATTTGACACATGGAACACTAATGACAGAAGAACTTATGAAAATGGAGCTACTGGGTGGGCTCAAACTGCCAAACTTCTGGTTAACAGTCTTGGGAAGTGATAAGCTTGCATTCTTTAGCAGCAAATTAAACCCAAGCTGGGAATGAGCTGTGCTACCAGGGCTCCATCTATTCCAGGTAGGGAATGACATTTTTCTCATTCTATCAATCAGGAAATAGGAACACAGAGAGATTCTAGAGCTTCAATGTCACAGAGCTACAAGATGGTGGAGCTGAGATGCAAACCCAGGAAACCTAGTTCCAGAACTCCTGTTCTTAATTACCTTAATTATAAGGTCAATGGTTCAAACCCACCAGTTGCCCCATGGGAAAAAGATGAGTCTGTCTGCTCCTGTAAAGGTTTGTAGCCTCAGAAACCCTATATAGGCTCAATACAAATCAGATTGGTTCAATGATAATGGCTTTAATATCTTTAAATGGAGCCCGGGGTGCTATTGACTAATCTCTGGACTGATCACTGTAAGGTCAGAGGTTCAAACCCACCAACCTCTCCTTGGGAGCAAGATGAGGCTGTCTGCGTCCATAAAGAGTTAGCCTGGGAAAACGTGGCCAGGGTCAGCATGAAGCAGAATTGACTGGATGGCAGTGGGTTTGGTTTGGAGTTGGGTTATTATCTTCAAGTAACTATAGCATAGAATTAAATATCTGTGAAGAACACATTCATAATGAGACAGAAAGTAAGGGAAAGACAGATATTGAATCACAGGTCTGCCTCAGGCTTTATAGTTTTCCACTCAAAGTCCACCGCCTCAGAGTGCTGCCACAGTATTCTATGATCACCATTTCATTTCAGTGAGAAAATGCTCTCGTTTCATACCTTTGGGTATCTTTGGGCACATCGTCAGTCTGTCACTGAACCATTGTGGATTGTGGGTTGTTGCAATATGATACTGAAAACTATACCACTGGTATTTCAAATATCAACAAGATAATCTATGGTGGATAGGCTTCAGAGGAGTTTCCAGACTGAGGTGGACTCAGAAAAAGACCTAGTGATCTACTTCTGGAAATTAGACAATGCTAACCCTGTGGATCACAAGAGAGTATCGTCTAATGTAGCTCTGAAAGATGAGACCCCTAGGTTGGAAGATGGTCAAAACCTAGAGTGGCCACAACAACAGACTCCAAGGTAGCAACGGCTATGGAGGTGGTGCAGGATGGGGCAGCATTTTGCTCCATTGTCCATGGGACCATCATGAGGTAGAGCTAACGAAACACCAACAACTGCACCATCAAATTTTTTGGCTGATGAAGCAATGATATAGCAGAACACGATGCCATTTAGAGTGGAGAATGGAATGAGTATTCACATACCCAATCCAATTTCTCTCTCTCTCTCTCTCTCTCTCTCTCACACACACACACACACACACACACACACACACACAAAACCCAAGGAAGCAAAATCAAGAAATGAAGGAAGGACCACCAAGTTTGGGTGGGAGTTTCCTGGGATGCTTGTGACCCCCATTTGGGATTCAAAATGCCATGACCAAGTGGTTTCCCTCCATGGGCCTATCTGGGATATATGCCCATGGGCCTGCACCCTCCAGCTCCAGGCAGGGGCTTCTGAATACTCATCCCTTTTTGCTCCTGGCATCCCAAATTTGCCTGAGCTGAAAGTGCTCATACTCAGCACAGCCAGTGGAAGAACCCAACTCTTCTTCCTCCAGGACCAGAAGACCCATGGCTCCATTCCTTCACCATGAGTCATTCAGCACAGCCAAATGAGAAGACTGGACAAATCAAAAGAAGACGTCATCACTGACTAAATGACCTTGGAAAAAAGTCCATCTTGCCTTTGCACCCCCTAGGGCTATGTGAGGAGGAACCACCTCTAACAGGAAGATGAGCCCAAGGCCCAAGTGTTGTGAAAGTACTAAAAGGGCCTAAAACATTATTGCCATTTTGGTGGTTTACAGAAGGAATACAGGACTTATTAAAAAAATATACCATGGTGATTAAGGTCAATCATATCCAAACAGGAGTGGATACCACTCTTGCCTGTGGTCCCCTGGCCCTTTGCAAGCACAAGGGCACTGAGCAGGCACTCCCTATGAGCTTGAACTCATAGCCTTGGAAAATACTAAAGAAGAGTAAATCATGCTGATGTCAAGATTGTGCCTTCTTACTCCAGTGTGTCGGGTTGTTTGTAAATCCAGCTTCCACTGTCTATCAAACTGGAGATTAAGTTGAGTTTTGATGTGATTTCTCCTTGTGTATAAGATATGAAGAGTTAGGGGTATTATCCAGCTCAGGAATGTGATGATCATAACATCTCATGAATGAGATCCTAAGACTCTATAATCTAGAACTCTGCCACCAACACCGAGCTGCCAGCACCTGCCATGTTTCCACCAACTTTGGCTCTGCACTCACTGACCTGTGACATTCCTGTCTCCCAGTTCATCATCCTGTGTCACTGGCATGTGAGTCTGAAGTGGAATTTATGAACTAGCACTGGACTCCTGGAATTGAGCTCGACTGGACTAGGATGCCCTCTTCATATATAATAGCTTCTTGATGTAAATCTTTTTCATATATATGTGTGTGTATATATATACATATATATGTCACTGGATTTATATCTCTAGTCAATCCAGCCTAACACAATGAATCTAACCAAATTCCAGCTACAGGCACCCAGCTACCCCCACCCTTGTAGGTCACCTAAGATCCAAAGGTCTTGGTCTTGACTTATTATCAGTCTTGGCATATTATCTGCTCAAGGCACATTCCAAAAACACACCAAGCACACTCATGCCATAGTGTCTGTGAACTAACTGCTCCATTTGTCTTTACCTGATTGAACCAACCCAGGGGCTGGATTCTGTAGAAAGTTTTGCCTCCCCCGCAGCTATCCCAACTAGAAAGGAAAGGGAGAGCAGTAGGGGGGGGTGGGGAGGCTAGGCTGTTTTCTCCTTGGGGTGCAGGCAGGTGGCAAGGCACTAGAAAGAGAGACAAGCTGTAGGTGGCCAGTGAGGACCAACCTCAGAGTTAAGAGCAAGAGTGACGGCTCTCTCTGACTGTAAGTCAGCTCTGCGCTGCTGCACATGGCAGCTCAAGAAGTCGTTCACTGCTGCTCCAGTGTGACTGGTGGTCTCAGCCCGGTTAATTCATGACTCGGGGACTTGCAGGCATATTTATGGCACAGACTGCGCTCAGAACCAGTCAGGTTGGGAGATTTGATGCCCCTTTCCTCTGCCAGCTTGCAGAACCTCTTTAAGCAGTCTATTCTCCAAGGAAAGGGCCCTGGAAGAGAATGGGTAACAAGGCAGGGCTGCGTTGTGGGGCTACATCTCTTCATGGAGAGTTAACAAGCAGGTGTTCAGGGAGAGAGAAATTGAGTCCCAACCCCGAACTGTGTGGCACTGGGTCCGGGACCCAGTTTCATTGTCTGTGAGATGGCAGTGTGACTGACGTCTTTGGGTGACCGTGGGATCCCAAAAGATGATGCCTGGCATCTAAGAAGGGCTCAGTCAATGACGGCACCACCACCCACTCTTCACCTAAGCCTGGGTCTCTCTTCCAAAGGAAGGCATTCAGCTAGGAACACAGCTTCCCTCTATGTGAGCTGAGAAGGCCAGGCCTGCCCCAGTGGCCCTGTTCCTCTGTCAGGGGAGCAGTGCTAATGCCCTCTTTTAGAGATGACAGGGCTGAAGCACAAATAAGCAGCAAGAAGGAGAACCAGCACGGCATTGTTAGCAGTCTATCCCGAGTCCACGTTCTAGCCATGCTGTCTTCCTGGGAGAGCAGGAGAAAACAGGTTGGGGTAGTTGGTATATGATCTCATTTCTTGCGTACAACAACCCAGTAGGCAGGGAGCTTTACCATCTTGGGCCCATTGGACAAAACCGCAGAATGAGGAAAAGGGCAGGAGACATAGCTACCAATGCCCACCAGTCCTGGTTGAAGGCTGGTCAGGCACATGCCTGTTTCCAACCCACCCAGCCCAGCTGAGGATTCGCCATGAACGCCCACAGCTCCGGAGATGCAAGGGCAGCAAATGGAAGCCAGGCGTGCACACCCTAGCAGCTGGCCAAGCAAGAGACCAGACACGGCCCCCCATGGCGCTGCCCGCTCATCTCGTGGGATGTGCTGGTAGGCTCTCAACAGACCCCTGGCAGGTTTCTTTTCTGTGTGAAACGAATGATCTGGTCCATGTGCGAACATGACCAAGAGTTCCAGTGTTCTCTGGACGAGTGCAGGACTCTTTATCTCACGTTGCCTCTGCCTGTGGCCCTGCAGCCATCCCCTTGCAGATGCACGGGCCAGTCCTTAGCACTGAGAGTGCTGTGAGCATGGAGATATGCTCTCACTTGTCCCTGTATGTAGGCAGCAGCTAGAGTCTGGAGTCTCCTTGCTGGAGGTCAGGCATAGGGATGGATCCTCAGGCTAATGAGGTTGTGAGCATCTGTCTGGAAAAGAGCTAGAAAAGCCGATAGCTAGGCTACTGCATCTACCAACTACCAAGGGTTTTAAAACGTCACTCGCTATTCGTAAGCTACGTCCCAGAGGATTTTCAGCTCTTGGACCAAAGCCTGACACATGGCAGAAACCCGAGTTCACAGGGTCTGTTTCACACACATATCCCACACAATCTTTAGGAGATCCTGCAAGGGAGTAGTCTAATGGCCAGTGTACTAATACTGTCTATGGGAAACTGAGAATCTTGCGACAAGGAGTCTGTCCTGAAGTCACAGGGTTCATAAACGGCAAGGCCCCCACTCAGCCCCAAAGACACACAAGGCAGGTTAGAAGATAGGTGTTGTCATAGTCTCTCTGATACATCACTGTTGACTTCACTATTTTCTTTTCATTAATTAAAAGATACTTTTATTGAAGCTTCTTCCAGCTCTTATGACAATCCATATGTCAAGTGCATCAAGCGTATTTGTATATATGCTGTCATCATTATTTTCTAGACACTTACTTTCTATTGAGCCCCTGATATCAGTTCCTTTTTTACTCTCCCTCCCCCCCTTACCCTTGTGACCACTTGATAAATTATAAAGTATTACTATTTTCATATTGATATTGACTATTGTCTCCCTTCCGCAGCGCTGTCTGTTGTTTGTCCCCCTGGAAGGGGTGTGTGTGTGTGTGTGTGTGTGTGTGTGTGTATGTGTGTGTGTGAATCATTGCGATTCTCCCTTAGAACCTTTGTCTGCCCTGATCCATCCCCCAGGATACCTGAAATAACAACAGAAACCATGTCATTCCTTCCCCAAAGCAAGCTTCCTGCTTGCCCCCAGGGCTTTCTACTGGCATTTGCAGATTTCTTGGGATCAGAGCTAAGTGAGCCACACTGGCTCAGCCCCTCCCTGTCCTGACCTAGTCCCTGGAGCCACACATTAGAGATCTCACTTACTGGGTATTTGCAAGAGCAGCATGGGTGTAGGCAGCATACCTGAGCACCTCTGGCTGCCTAGTGCTACAAAGCAAGGCTCAGATGGGCCTCCACCCTCCCTCCTTTACCTGTTTGAACACCAACCATTCCTTATTCAGCACTCCACTTCTGGGCTGGGTTCAGTAATTGATTGAAATGGCCACACAGAACTCATAGACAAAACTCACGATTCAGGGGGCTTCTTAGGGGAGGTCACAGGTTACCACAAGTCTGAGCAGTAAAGCATAAAGGATACAACACCTCTCCTTAGGTAGTACCAAATCTCTCTGGTCTTTAGTCTCTCAGCCATGTGGGTCCCTTAACTTCGGCCTCTGTGAACCAGAAAGCCAGCCCGCAGCTGTGCCTCACAGCCTCAGTCTCCGTGCTGCTCCTCTGTTCTATCTTCTGGCCTCCACCTTTGTTCTCCACCTCTGCCACTGCAGATGGAGATTGCCATGCATAATGGTCCTGGGACTTATCTGTCTGCTCCTGCTTCAAAGATGGCTCATCATGATAGCCGGGGAGATAGTCTCTAACACTGACTCATCCTCTCTATTAGTGTTATACAAGGTCTGTTGACATCGACTCACCTGACAGAGGCATGGATAGAACCAAATTCAGAAATGTCCCTCCATCACAGTATTTGACATATGTACCAGACTCTGGCTTAGATTCTGCCTTAGATGGCTTACCCTATTAAACGCTCACCTCAACCTACAGAAAGCACCTCGTATGATCCCCACTCAATTTCTATTGACATTTGTCTAAGGAAGCGCCATAGTCTTTCCCACAGTGGCTGTAAATTCAACAATTCCACCAGCAAGGGGTGAAGGTTCCCATCTCTCGGTATTCTCCCCAGTCTTTGTTCACTTCAGCCAGGAGTTCTATCCACATGGAGGCCATGGTATGAACTGAATCCTGGTTCCCCAAAAGATATCTTTAAGTCCAATCACTGGGATCTGTGAATGTGACTTTGAAGGTGTTATGGGCTGAAGGACCACACAGTCATGCTGAAGCAGAGGAGATCCTCCTCCAACAGAAGTGGTTTCCTTATTAAAGCGAAGAGGAGACACACAGAGAAAAGCAGGGCAAGGATGACAGGCTCTGGGCCTGAAGAGATCTCCACTGAGACTTCTCAGAAGCCATCCACATGACTAATACCTGACCTTGAACTCCTACCCGCCAGAACTGTGAATCCACACACGTCTGTAGAATGGGGGAAAGCTAGAAAGAGAGATACACATGAGCCACAAACCCATGCTCATCACAGCACTGCTCACGAGAGCAGAAAGATGGAAACTACCTAAATGGCACTAGAAGAATGGACATATTGCCCCCCCATCCCATCCCCGCCCCCCCACCCCCACCCCCCACCATCAAGTCTCATCCTGTGCAATACTTAAAACATATCCATGAGCCTATGAGGTACCTCACAAGGTGGAGGAACTTGGAGGGCATTGTGCCGAGGGTAGTTAGTCAGTCATTCATGTGTCTTTTGAGACCACTATTGTAAAAAATCAAGAGAAGGTGGTCACACTAAAAGAAATGTATTTTCATGGTTATACGAGGTGGATCAATTGCTAACTGGAGCAATTGCTAACTGGAACTTCACTTGGGTGAAGGGGGAAGCAAAAAATAAAATAAATAAAAATGGTGGTCCACTGAATGACGTAAAGTTGTCTTCTTGTAATCTACCCAGTGGGTGGTAATGTATGGTGAGAGTCCTAGGAAGTGAGGAGCCCTGGGGGTGTCGTGATTGGTCATTGGGTAGCACTATGCATAGTCAGCAGTTCACAACCACCAGCAGCTTCTCAGGAGAATGATGGGATTTCTACTCTGGTAAATGTTTGCAGCATGAGAACCCACAGGGGGCTGCTATAAGTTAGCATAGACTTAGAGCCATGAGAGGAAATGTGTACAGCTAACAATATCACCCAGCAGGGACAAGAAGTTCACCCATCTTTGGGAGGCTTGAGACACAGGTCTGGGACCTCGGGAGACACCACAGTCAGTGAGCAGGTCCGTGGCCTGGCCCTAGAAAGGGGTTTGTGGTTCAGGCAGAGGTCTCTGGCTGAAACGAAAGGTTTATTAAGCTCTGTAAGGCTTCTTGTTCCAGGAGAACTGGACAGTGCCCAGCTGCCATTCCGGATCATTTTGGTCAGAGAGTTCATGGAAAGACCCTGATCTAAAGGGGAGAAAATGCAAAACAGGATTTAAAATTATCACAGGCCTTAGATTTTCTGGACATGGAGACTGGGTGAATCCCTGAAACTACTGCTCTGTGGCAATCTTTAAATCTGAAACCAAAAAACATCCTCTGATTTGTTATTAAAAGTCAAACAGTAGTTCAACTTATCTAGTAAGAAATATCTGCTTGAGTACGCTCCTCCGGGATCTAAGAGGGGCAGCTCTAGAGATTAGTTAGGACTTCAGTCTCAGTGACCCAGGGGGGTGAGAACTGAGGGCCCCACTAGTTAGCTGAATGTCCCAGGGGCATCCCATCATTGTACTCAGAGACCTGGATTTGCCTCATGCTTCATGATCTACCTACGGCCTCAACAACAACAACCTTAAGGAGGTAAGTGAAATGGAATGCAAACCACAAGGCTTGCAGGGCATGTCCAGACAAACGGAGCAGACAGTCCGACAGGACAGCAGGGCAGTTCCCCAGCCTTCCCTCCTGGCCCCTCTCAGAGTTGGCTGAAACATTAAGTAGGGCTGAGCCTGGCAATGCCAGAGACCCCCACCCCCAACCCCACCAGACACCCCCACCCCAACCCCACTAATCCCAGAAGGCAAAGGACCAGGGTCGGGCAGGGCTGACAAAGCCTCTTCCTTCCACTCTTTTGGTGGGAATGGAAGACGTTTAGACTGAGAAGACTAGTCATTCCAGGCTTGAATCCCCAGGGGAGGTGGGGTGGGGCGGGTGGCAAGCCCTGCCCTGCTCATGGACACACATGGGTGTCCAAGGAAACTCATCAACATCACCAACTTCATCAGTCTGGGTTTACCCTCCCTACCTCCCAAATATAGTTAAAAACCAAGCCACTGCTGGAAACAAGGATGTGTTGTTTAACACATAAGAGATCTTCTTATGTGTTAAACTCTTAGGAGCTGCTCCTGCTGGCATACTGACACAAACTACCTGCCATCTGAGGCCACACAGACAGGGAACCATCGTTTCCTCCCCAGCACAGGCAGTTCTCCTGCTGTGGGGTGACCAGAAGAGACCCACGCCTGAGAGGCGAGTGAATAGAGGCTGCGAGTCCAGGCACATCGACCAGTGGCTCGGAGAAGAGCCCAGCACAGGCCGGATGAATGATTTGACCCAGAAGCCACACTCCAAGGTCTCCAAACCTGCATATCTTTTTTCCAGACTCTTCAAAATTATTGATTTCCTCCCCCACCCGACTCCTCCCTTTCAGGAACATACATCATTATGTCTCTCCAGTGAACTTTACTTCAGAATGCCCAGGAAATATTACTTCCCTGCTAGACTTGCCCCAGATATTGGAACCAGTGTCCTTGCTCAGGGCACATCCCCAGCGCTCCTCTCCCTGCTGTGCTCCCCTGGCCGAGAGTGACCCAGCGCTTGGCACAAAAGGGTCTGTGTGAAGTGCTGGGGTGAGGACGTGGGACACAGGCCCAGCTGACCGAAGCCCCCAGTGAGGATAGAGTAACTTCTGCAGGCGGTGTGTCAGGAAAGTTGTTCAGACAGATGGCAGCTTAGTTTATCTCAAATGTTGGATGAAGGGGCTTTGCTGGGAAGGTAAAGAGGGCAGGCAAAGGCAGGCCAGGTAAGAACACACGACACGCATGAAGGTCTGGCGGCATGCATGCACATGGCACTTTTGGTAAATGCCAAGAAGCTTGTGTTCACTGTTCACCTGTCTGCATGGCCCGCTATGCACATGCTATCAGGAAGATCAGTCCTTGGACAAGGGGATCATGCTTGATCATGTTTGGTCAGATAGAGGGTGTGACAGTCACCTAATCTGGTGTCAATTTGAGGATTAAGAGTATAGGGGTGGAGTCTAGTCTGTCAATCTGGAGACAGCCAGTGAGACCTCTGTGTGGGCATGGCTCTCTCCTGAGAATTCTGGGAAATCTGGTGGTATTTCTCCCTTGGGGGTGAGAGACTTACAGCTCAGTCCCTTGGAGACACTCTACTGACAAGACACAAGGCAGACTCCCTGTGGGACATCCCTGAGGAGAAACCACATGGACTTACCCTGATGGAAACATATCTCTGAAGCCAGATAAGCTGCGTAGAAATTCCTGCCAGCGCTGAGATGCTTGAGAAGCGACAGAGAGGTCCCTGCCAGTGCTGAGATGTTTATAATACCATTGGAGGCAAAGACTTTATACCTGCTGGTCTGTGTCATTGCATGAGCTTCTTGAATATGAAGAGACCCTATTGGATTGATATCAGACTTACAGACTTGGACTGGACTGGGCTGGGCTGCTTTCTCACAGTCCCATTCCTTTTGTATATAAACTGCTCCATATATATACATATATGTGCTTATGAATTTGTTCCTCTAGTCTACCCAAACAACAGAGAGGGTCAATAAGAAAAGGAGCACTCTTACATGAGATGGATGGACACAATGGCAGAATAACAAAGACGGGGAGGGTGAAGTGGGCTCAGGCCATGGTTCATCCTGTGGTACTTTGGATCTGCTCAAGGGCATCTACCCACAGCAGTGGCCAAGTGTGGATGCTGGCAAGCATACACAGGAGATGAGGTCGGGGAAGAGCACAATGGACGTGTGAGTGGTGGATTGACTGTACTAGATCAGGCCAAAAAATATTAGGAGGTAGTTAAGTAGCATCAAGAAGCCCTGGTGGCATGCTCATTGGGCTGCTAACTGCCCGTCAACGGTTCAAACCCACCAGCTGCACCTCAGGAGCAAGATAGGCTTTCTGTTCCCCATAAAGAATAGAAACCCACCAGGGTAGTTCTATGTCTTACAGGATTGCTTTAAGTCAGGAGCAACTCAAGCGCAGTTAAGTTTCATTGGGGAGTTTAAGAAAGTGTTACTTGGAGTTCTTCCATGCAACAATCTCTGGGGGATGAGCTGAAATGCCGAGAAAGACCTTGCTTCAGTTTACTAATTAAAAATCTACAACAGCAGCATATGAAACTGCCTCATTTCAAAAACTTGATGGAAGAGATTTTGGTCTCTGCTTGTTTCAAAACAATACAAGTCAAGGGTATTTTTTGTATTGTCCAAATCAGGATATCAGTCCTACGAGCCCTCTAGTCCCAAACAACTTACCATGAAACCTACAACCCAACAAATGCAGAATTTTATAGAAAACAATTGCTTCATGTGCCTGAAGCAAATCTTGGCATAATCTTTATGGAGTGGTACCAAGGATTTGGGCTTGGCTAGTAACTAGAAGGTTGGTGGTTCAAACACACCTATTTACCACTGGGCACACCTGTGGAAGAAAAGGCCTGATGGTCTGTGTAAAGATTTCTACCCAGGATACTCAAAGGCAGGATGAGGGAACTCCTAGGCCATTTAAGGTCCCTCAAATCATCCATACTAGCTAACATTGCATATACCACCAACAGGAAGCATTTCCAGCTATCACATTAGGGGTAAGTTAATAAAATCTTGACCAAATGCAGCAGGCTCATTTTTAAGTTGACAATTTTGTATGGCCTACAAATGATGCCGGAAATTGGCAAATGACCCTCGGCAGAAAAAGGTTCCTCTACTCTTTCCCTATGGAGAAGTTGTACTATGCAACCAATGGGGTTGCCACGATCAAGAACTGACTCAGCTTAAAACCACAACCACACAGCTGGGCAGATTCCCAGATTCTCTTCTGTAGGGTCATGGGGTGAGTTGAACCTGCCAATGTTTTGATTAGGAGTTAAGCTTGAACCATGTGGATCACCAAGGGACATAAAGCACCTGAAGATGACTATCAAGGGTTGCAGCATTCAAGATGGATTACAGCTCAATGTAAAGAAAACCAAAATGCTCACCACTGGACCTTAGGTAATGTGATGATAAAGAATAATTCATCTCAGTTAGTCAAAATTGATGAGTATTTCATATCACTTGAATCCAAAATTGATGCTCAGGGAAACAGCAGTAAGGGAAGCAAGTGAAGGCACTGCCTTAGGCAGATCAGCTGCTTGAGACTTTTTGAAAGTGTTGAAGCACAAAGCCGATCACTTTGAAGTCTAAAGGACACCTGACTCAATTGTGGTATTTTCAATCACCTCTTCTGCAGGTGAAAGTTTGGCATGGATGAAAGAAGACTGAAGAAGAATCAGTGCATTTGAATGATGGTGCTGGGGAAGAATCTAGAAGGTGACCATGGATTGCTATAGGAGCATACTAATGCATGTTGGAAGAAGTACAGCCAGAATGCTCCTTAGATGCAAGGATGACCCAAGTACATCATTTCATGGTGTCAAGAGAGACCAGTCCCTGGATAAAGACATGAGACTTGGTAGGAAGTGTGGCGGTCACGTGCTTATGCTAATTTCATGATTGAGATGTAGGGGTGGAGTCCAGTCTGTTAATCTGGAGATAGTCATTGAGTAGCCAATGAGGCCTCTGTGTGGGCATGGCTTTCTCTTGATATGTCTCAGAAATCTCACGGTATTTCCCTCATGGAGATGAGAAGCTATCTCTCAGAAACAACGAACTACAGAAGACAAGGTGGCAGCATCTGAGGAGCTGAAGGAGCTGGAGGAGAGGCCACATGGCCTTACTCTGATGGGACCAGACCGCTGAAGCTGGAGAAGCCACGTGGAGACCTCTGGCAGTGCTGAGTTGCTTCTACCACCACTGGATGCTGTTGATGGACCCTGAGCCCTGGAAGTGAGGAGCCCTGGGGAGACCCCTGCTGGCGCCAGGACTCTGCACCCACTGACCTGTGACTTCGTGAGTCAGAGGGAGACTTTATAGACTAATATTGGACAAATGTGTTAGTATTGGACTTATGACTTTGAACTGAACTGGGCTAGTATGCTTTCTCAATGTCCCATTTCTCTTATATATAAACCATACCCTTATATGTGTATGTGTGTCTATGAGTCTGTTTCTCTAGTCTACCCGGACTAACAGAAGAAGAATATCCTCAACCAGACGGATTGACCCAATGACTGAAACAACAGGCTCTGGAAGGCGTGGGGGGACTATGAGGCAGCACCTGCCCACAGCACCACCACCACCACGAGCCTTTCACCAGGACCTGGGGTGATGCCACTTTGGGTGACACAGGGAGGCAGGGCCTGCTCCTCCGTCAGGATTATTGCTCTGCTTCCTGATCCCTTCTTGGCTTTGCCTGCCATGATAGTGGGTGTCCCAGAACATCTCCGGTAAAGGTAGCAGGTCTGATGCTCCTGCCATGGGAACAACTCACGAGTCACCCTTAAGTGGGATCTGACATACTACCCAGACTTCTGAAGGGAACTCATGGAATCAACCTTCCAAGACCAATAATTCACTTCTCCAGCAAAAACCCAGAGGACTCTGTGCCAGACTGGGGGAGTTTTAACCTTTGCCACCAGTCCTGGTAAGGGCCCCACAGTCAAATTTTGGGTGTGAGTGGGGTCTTCATGTTTTTTGTCATTGTTTGCTGTCACTGAGTCTACTCCGTGTGCAGAGAAATGAAAATCTTCCCAGTCCTGCTGTGACCCTGTGCTTGGTTTCAGAGCAGAGCACTGCAGTTCGTGTCTCTAACACTGGGCTGCTCACCCCAGAGAAAATGAGAGGGAATCTTGGTCATGGTGAATGATGGTGTCTGGCCAGATGTGGAAGGAGTGACTCCAGGGGACGTGACCGAAGCAAAGGGGTGGGTGGTGGGTGGGAGGGCTAAGACTGTTTTAGCACCGATGGTGAGGGGGCAGGAGAGGGTGAGGATCTGTGCTAGCTACTTCCCTTCTCTTCCCTCACTAGCTCTCCACAATGATTGCATGAGATGGGGACACTGTCACCTTGGAGTTACCAGGAAAGTGAGGAGGCAACTTCAGAGCAGGGAGATGAAGGCAAAGGAAAGATAGAGAAGAAAGAAGGGGGCAGGGAGAAAGGACAGCTGGGAGCGCACACAGACATGAAGAAAGGCGATACCACTCTGGGTGAAGACCTTGTCTTGCAGGACTTCGACATGAAGGGGGACAAGGCTCTGGAATACTGGAACCACGTAAAGAAAAAGTTAGTGGACCATCGATGAGCAAAGTGCAGGAACTGTAAGCTTGAAGAAAAAGTCAGTCCAAGTTCTCAGCCCTATGTGCACAATGATGGCAGTTGCGGGTTACTGCTTGTGGGGACCGAGCTGGTGTGAGAGGCCACATGGCTGGCATAACTGAGCTGCCCCCAACCATGTCCTTGCCCTATCATGTGAATGACCGGCTGCTCCCAGAAAGAGAGGATAGTCTTTAAAGCTTGAACACAATCTGAGGGATTCCGTGAAACCGTCACTGATGACTCCCCCATGCCTATTCCAGGAACTCTGGAGAGCAGAGCGCTTGGAAGACATCAGCTGAGGCTGTTGATGGGGTTCAAAAGCAGTACTCCATTTTCATCATTCAGGTATAGGAGCCACAAAAGCTGGACCCTGAGGAGCAATTTCCAGGAAGCAAAAGAGGGGCTCTTTGCCAGGAGATGAAGTGGTGCCCTCACTGGGAGGAGAGGGGAGTGAGTCGCTGAGAGCAGAAGTCTATGAGACTGGTTACGATGGAGAGCAGCAGGGATGCTGGGCAGGATGCCAAGGTAGGAGGTCCCCAAGAATCAGTTGAGGAAACTGTTGGATCGGCCATGAAAAACACCATTCCCCCCTTTAGACAACTACCTCCCAACATGGATGCAAGAGTGATGAGCCACGAGAATTGGGGGCTGACTGTTAGATGTGGGGACAATCTTTGCGCTTGGCAAAGAGTGGCGTGCAGACTTTGGCCTAGGGAGCAGTGCTGCTGGGGAGGGTGAGGTTAACTCTTAGCTGGCACTGGTGAATGCCAGAGTGGATGTTTGGTGAGTGGCCTATGTGGGCAGGGCAAAGGTGAGAGTCATCAGATCAGGATCTCTGCCAGGGCACTCTGACCCAGTGACATGAGCACGAGGCTAGATTCTGAAGAGATTACAGAACAGGTAGGGAGTAAGGAGAACGTGTGCCAACTTGTGTGTGAACAACTCTCTTTTTGCATTTTAGAGATCTTTGAGTGTCTGATCAAATCAAGGGGATGTTTTCTTGGTGAGGGGTGTTCACACATGTGCATACATGCTTTCACCTCTATGAGAATCTTAACCGTGCGTGGCTCTTCCAGGATTCTATGCACGCCATTCAAACTCTGTGCTAGTCTGGGCTGACCACCCTTTCCCAAACAGGAAGAAACTGAGTAGTGAAATGAAGCAGTGAGCACCTCGGAGAAATAGCCATGACTTCTCATGGTGCCTGCTTGAGAGAGCAGGGAAGGCCAAGCAGGCACAGAACCTGCTAAACCCTGCTAAACCCAGAGCCTGGGTTTTAGTAGACCAATTTCAAAGAGTGAAAGAGGAAGAGCTATGGCTTTGTGGATTGCACGTTTTGGAAGGAAGCTCTTGGTAGGAAAAATCTGCATGTATAACTAGAGATGATCCAAAATAGGAAGTGGGGGGGGGGGGGAGAGAGGAGACAATAAACCGGAGTCTGGGCAACCCTAGTTCTAAGCAATTGATTGGGATCTGCATGAGTGAAGTGAAGATGAGGCCGAAGAAGGGGCCCTTGACTGGTCTGGCAGTGTCCCGCCTGAGGTGCCCCAGAGAAAGCCCCGCCCAGGCATAGTCTCCGGTCTGCACTGCAGATGGCCCCTTTACCCAGGAGAATATTGTTCTGTTGCAAGGAAAGGAAAAGGAAATTAACATTTATTAAACAACTCCTATGCTCCCACACTAAAGTGCTCCACGCATTAGTGGCATAATTTAATCTTCCAAACAGCCCTGAGAGGAGCTATTGGTATTTGCATTTTAGAAAGGAGAAAACAGAGACGTTAGCAATGTGTCCAAGACCGCATGTTTAGGAAGAAGCAGAGGTCAGTTTCAAACCAGAGTTTGCCTCTCTGAAGCACGCTCCTTCCATGCCATATTGTCCTCTCACTCTAGATCTTCGTGATCTTGGGGATGGACTCCTACCTTGCTCTGGGTATGCCCACACTCACTGAGTAGGTGAGAAGGAGAGCGGGTATATGAATTAGCATGCAGATAGCGCGTCAGGAAGCATGTGCCAAGAACTTTCCACCCACTAAGGAGCTCTCAGAGTAAAATGGTTCCATGTTGAGCTGCGATTTGAAAGGCCAGTAGTTTGAAACCCACAGCCTCTCCTTGGGAGAAAAATAGCACTTTCTACTCCTGTAAAGAGTTACAGTCTCAGAACCCACAGGGCAGTGTTAGCTTGTCTCATCGGGTCACACGAGTCATCAGCCACTGGAGGGCAGTGAGTTGGGACTGTGGATTTGTTATGTTTTTTGATCTATTCCTCACAACAAACTTGCCTGAAAGAGGCTAGGATTTTAAGTATGAAAAAACTAAAGTGCAGAAGCATCAAGGTAAGTGACCAGCTTATAAATGGCAGAGCCAGGATTTGAACCCAGGCAGCTAAGCTTCAGTTCTGGTCATTGAGCTATGCTGCTAAAAAAGGGAGCATGGATAAACCATCAGTATCTTCCAGGGAACCCCAGACTCCAGCCCAGATGTCCACAGCTGGAGACTTTGAAAGGTTCTGGAGATGACACCATGAGAAGAAGGAGACCGGCCACCCCCAAAGAACACATGGGGCTCCAACTCAGAAGAGATAAGATTGTTCATGCCACTGACAATGGAATTCAGAATCCAGCACAAGCAAGATTTATTTCATCCCACGTACATGAACCAGCATGTGCAAGCATGCCCCAATGGAAGCAGTATAAAATTTAAGAGAGGCTCAAGAAAGTCCATGCAGTCAAGACAGAGGTCACCAGGGGTGGGGTGCGGGGAGTGGGATGGAACCCAAAATAGAGGGAGAGGCAGACCCTGAAAGTCATGTCTAAGAGTCTCATCCTTGAATGATTTCATTTAGCAATCAATTTTGAGTTATCAAAAAAATTTTTTTTTGTTTTAAAGAGGTTCATCTTTATCTAATGGCCAATGAGCAAATTTTGAAATGGATGGGTTTTGAGAACCTACATCCCAAACCAATGATTCCTAGACACAGGCACAATTTAGTCAGAAGACACCCGAGGGATGACGTTTCTCTCCTTAACAAGTCAGAGAAACATACAACTCATATTAATAATGGATTACAACAATGATGATTACAAACATTAACACAACCAAGCTTTGAGGGTTGCTGTGTGGTCATGGTCGCATGAGCAGGCTTTGAAGCTACACTTCAACCTCATCTCATTTCACCGGATCATCTGCAGCAATTTGCTCTACCTCACTGGGCAGGTGTTATAAGCTATGACATGGGAATAATAACAGTGCCTATCTCCAGAATTGTTGCAAGGCGAAGAGCAAGTACAGGTAAAGCTGTTAGGACAATGCCTGATATGTACCAGATACTCAGAACAATATTTCTGTGGCTGTGCAAGTGCCGGCCAACCGATTCCGGCCCATACCAGACTCGTCACCACCCAAAGGCAGAATACAGCAGTGCCAGAGGGGTTTGTAGACTATAGAGCAGACTGGCAGGTCTTTTCTCTCGTCAGCAGTTGGTGAGTTTGAATGAACTCACCAGGAACTTAAACATTGTTCTGAGGGTTCCCTGGCTACGTGTTCGCTATTGTGAGTCCTTCATTATAGAAATTGGAAAATACCCACATTGGTGGGACAGGTAAGAGGGGTGGGCGGTGATACTTAGGCAAGTGTCACACTTAGAAAAGTGGGTGCATTGGGTTATCAGCAAAGGGAAACCAAGCTAGTATACTCAAGAGATCCTATCTGTCATGCATGGTTGAGAAATGGAAAACTTTTAAAGCTGTAAACTCATAATAAAGAAAAAGACAATCTTATTTTATAATGAGTTCTGCCCCCAGTCTGTTTGAGGGTGGGAGGAAGCATGGGCTATTAATGAAACTTTGATTCATACTACCATTCTGCCATTCAAATGGCTTTGTAAATTCCAGAAAAGATGGGATGAAATGCCTTTTGTCCAGCCTTTTAGATCACTAGATATAAAAAAAGAAGTCATAAAGAAGTGTACCCTCACAAAACTGCACAAAAAGAGTCCCCCCCAAAATATTCTTATGCTGTCTGGTGCTATTCCATGGACTTTTATCTCAGGGACCCCACAGGGCAGGGTAGCCCTGCACCGCAGGGGGTCGTCTCCACTGCAGAGGGTCAGGCTTTTTCCCATGGAGTCACTGCATGGGTTTGAACCACTCACTTTTCTGTTAGCAGCCGAGTGATTAACTGCTGTGCCACTGGGCCTCTTTGTAATTATAAGCAACCCCCCAAAAACCAAAAATCCCAACTCCCTGCCCTCAAGTTGATTCTGATTCACAGAGAGGTTCTAGGACAGAGTAGAACATCCCCTGGGGCTTCCAGGGTGAGAAATCTTCTTTTTTTCCCCCTGCTTGGTTTGTCTCCTCAGTCATTGTCCAAGGGACCCTGAGAAGCTGTAAGAATATGCAGGCGCAGGCTCACGGCCTGGCTGGATCTCCAATGTTGTGAAGAACTGTACATTACAGGGCCCTGGGCCCTGTGTGCCTCCACACCACCTGGACAGAGCTTGGGGAGAGTGACCTCCCGGGAGAATCCATGTTGGGGACTAGAAATCTTTACAGGAGTAGATGCTTCATCTTTCTCTTGTGAAGCTGCTAGTGGTTTTGAACTTCTGATCCTGTGATGAGCAGCCCCTTAGGTCATCAGGGCTCCTTGATTGTACTGAACCTTTATCATATGCTATATCCAGAGTGGCAAGGGTTAATCTGTTTGCTATCCAATTTAGTCATTGTGACGGATAGAGCCATAAAGTCTTCAATATTCCTTCCTTCAAGAAAGGAAGTTTAACTTTCTTCCCCTGGAGTGTGGGCCGAACTTAGTGATTCACTTGTAAGAAATAGCCTATGACCAAAGCAGAAATGACAATGCATCACTTTGTTTTTTTAAACTCCTTATTGTGAATTGGGTGACGATTTAGAGCAGATTCACAGTTTCATTTTCAGCATTTCATAGGCCTTCTGTTTCAGCTCATTCATTGCAATCCCCTCAGAGTAACCTCACATAATTGTGGTTCTTTCTTTGTTTCCTGTTTCCAGTCCTTCCTTTCCTGACCCTTTGGAACTTTGTCTGGGTAAATGCTGCCCTTTTGATCTCAAATGACTGATTGTTCTAAGGTGTGCTACCTCCCTGGTGTCACTGTTCCCCTGAGAGGCTGGTCAATTGCTTGGCTGAAAAGGGAACCATGGGGGACAGTTTAGACCCAGATCTGAAGGTGACTAATGCCATGATCTCAGGGATTTCTTTAGTCTCTATTCAACCCATAAGACTAGCCTTTTTTTTTTTTATTTCAAGCTTTATTCCTCACCGCCCTCCCCCACTCTATCTAAGACCGTCTAATGTTATCCCTTTCAGAGCAGTTGATAACAATAAGCCAGCATCATATATTTCTTCTGGTCTCAGGGGTATGGAGACATGGTCTTTTGGTCCATTAGTCCATTGAACTAATTGTTTCTGAGTGTCTTCTAGTTTCATCTCTCATCTTTCCTTTGAGCAGGGAGAGACAGTAGAGCACTTCTGAGATGAGGTTGTGAAAAACATTGCGGCTCAGTCAAGATCCCTGACCCTGGGAGAAGTCCTGGCACAAGAAAGAGATCCATGTGTCAAGGAAGCAAGCCTTCACTCTCTTAAAAGTGGGAGATGTACACTGGCGTTGGAAACATGGGGCATTTAGGATGGATGATCACTCAGGACTAGTGGAGGGACTGGTGATGCTGGGGGTAGAGGGATGGTGGAATAGAAAGGGGGAGCCAATTTCAGAGATCTACCTATAACCTCCTCTCTGGGGTATGGACAACAGGGAAGTGAGTGAAGGGACATATTGGACGGTGCACAATATGGAAAAGTAATAACAATTTTTAAATTATTAAGGGTTCATGGGGGCGGGGAGGAGGGGAGGGAAACATGGGGAGCTGGTACTGGGGGCCCAAGTGGAGGGAGGATGTTTTGAGAGTGATGATGGCAACAAGTGTGCAAATGTGGCCTGCATACAATTGATGTATGTATGGATCATGATAGGAGTTGTATGAACCCTCAATAAAATGATTTATTTTTTTAAAAAGAAGGGGAAAAGAGGATCTTAGACCAAGGGCTCAAGTAGAAAATAATTGGAAATGAAAATGGCAACTTATGTACAAATATGCTTGATACAAATGATGTATTGAATGTTATAAGAGCTGGAAGAAGCCCCAATAAAATCATTGAAAAAACAAAAGTGGAGACTCCAGCCCCATCAAGCAAGCTTCCACACCACTGTCGCCCCTGCTGCTACCTGGCTGCACTCTCCTGACCCAGGGCCACACAACAAGTTGTGTGGCCGAGGCAACGTCTGCTGCTTTAAGCTGATAAAATTGGGACGACCAATGACTAATGGTCATTAGATGACATTGCAGAGGATCCTTTAGGAAAGATTCAAACGTAACAATCACATTTCCAGGCGATGTAAGTGAATAAAGCAGGCAGAAGTCTTAGTAGGCTGGGGTCTGTAGAGAAGCAACGCCGGTGGCCTTTCTATTTGCACATGCAGAAAGAAGTTCACATGAACAAAAATGGATTGCGTGCTTATCAAAGTGGCCAAGTTCCAGTCCGGGCAGGTAGCAGTGGTTCTCGGGTCAGATGTTTGACTGGAGTCTTCTGACTCGTGTCACTGTCAGAGCTGCTGAGCCCAAGATTGGCAAGGAAGTCACAAGTGGGCGACGGCAGAGGTGAGTGAGTTCAAGGTTTGGAGGTGAAAGAGGGCAAGGTCTTGGAGGTGAGATGGCAGACCATAGAGGGTAGTAGGCAGGCAGAGGTCGATGAACCCAATGCAGGATTCAGGCCCAACAAGGAGCAGGCAAGCAAGCTTTCCACAGTATGTAGGAAGAAGGCCACACCCCCGAGGAAACCCCCTTGCATCGCAGCATTGAGGAAGGGGTTTGCCCTCCACCTAATCTTTCAACCGTGAGGCTTCCCCACAGCAAATCTCACTGTGGAGTTATGCTAGGCCACATCATGAAGGATGACTAGACCTCGGCTGCCAAACCACTAAGAAACTTGGTCCCGTTCATTGACCCCCAAACCCAAGGAGCCCAGTGACAAACCAGACAGTACATGTCCAGTCTAATAAAGATGCCACCTGCTGCCCAAACCTAGCTAATTTTAAGTAACCATTTTCAAAGAGAAGCCAGAAACCTCGAGGCTTTCAGAATTCACATGAATTTTATTCTGGGCCTGGGTTTTGAAAAGTACTATGCAGAGCAAAGAGAGCACTTGTCATAAAGCCACAGTGCTGAAACATACAGGCTGGATGTTTGAAAGCTGGAGTGGGATGGGGGGAGGGGCGCGATCGGCGGATACTTATACAATCAAGCCAAACAGTCGGCAATTCAGTCATGGCTTAATATCCACAGGAGAAGGGTTTCTAGCAGCAAACCAAGGTCTCTGCTCCAGCTTCATCAAAAGTTGTGATGGATAATAATGTAAGGGGGGGGGGTGTGAAAATGGAGCCACCCCCACTCCACAAAAAAACAAAACAAAAAAACACAAAACCCCAAACTTTGGCTAAGTTTCTAGCTCATAGAAATACCACACGTGAGTGACTTTAAAGTGACCAGACGTCCCGCTTTTAAACAATCTTTTCCACATCCTGCAGCATTTTTTTAAAGTCCCGATTTTCGTAAAGAATGCATGGCAAGCTAGGGAACAGCGGGAGAATGGGAAGGTCCCGCTTTACCAGTGGTAAAATCTGGTCACTTTACTTTAAAGGAAAGAAATCTCATTTCTCACAAGTTGTTAGGCTAGAATTGGGAGCATTTGTCTTAGAGGTGGATCTCCATTCCTACAGCCAAACCTGGTGTTCCCTGGTTCCTTGGCAATCTTCACGAAGCAGTGACACTCCCCACTCCTGGACCCTTGTAGTTCTCAGTTTAACTGCTCTCTAAGTAACTTCAAAGTGGTTTTGTGTAGGCTACACCCTATCCTGCTCAAGAACATAACAAAGAAGACCTATTCCTGAATGGGATTATATCCACAGGTGTGAGGATTCAGGTCTCAACACCTATTTTGAGGTCATTTTTCACGGGGAGAAATGATAGGTCAAATGTAACAAGACAGAATTTGACAGACTTACATGGGAAAATGGAATATCTGCATCCCAAATTCAAGTGCACAGAGCAAGTGGGAGTCCAACCATACACGTTAGGGCTGAGGGAGTTCATGGGGGGAAGGACAGAAGTTGAGGTTAGACAAGCTCGCTGTCTCAGGTAGCCCAGAAGCAGAGAGCAGGAAAGAAAGAAAGCAGACCCTCACTGAGCCTGCATGTATGTGGCTACAGACCTGTCCTCTCATCTTGAGGTCAATGGCTGGGGAAAACAGCTGAGGTCTCAAGTGGGACATGGGTAAGTAGGGCATGGGCTTCACCTGATAGGCTGGCCAACCACAGAGGAAGTGGAAAGTTCAACATGAAGGGGCTTGGCATAAGAAGCCATCTCTGCAGGCTGAGAGTCAGAGATTCGAGCTGATGGGAAGCAGCAAGACCTCAGATGCAGAGACCTGTACCCACGATCCTTCGGAATCTTCACTTTCCTGCAATTGTTTCATCAAGAGATGCTAAAAAGAGGAGGAATGAAAAGCATGCAGGATGAGGCCTCATGATGGGGATCTGAAAGCAGATGGGAGAAGTGCTCTTTGGAGGCAAGGGTGGTGAAGACTTTGTCTTACATACTTTGGACATGGTCATCGGGGGAGGGGCAGTGAAAAAGAGGAAGGCCCTCAAGGGGAGGATGGGCAGGGGACCCCGGGCTGGATCAAGGGGCTCAAGCGTGGGAACAATTGTGAGATTAGCGTCAGAGGAGGGAGAAGGAAACTGACCAACAGCGCCCAACAAAACCACCACCGTCGAAAGGGCAGCTCATCTGGTTCTTGGGCAGGAAGAGAAGCTCGCCGTGCGGACGGGCTGAACCCCCCGCATGCCGGAAATCAAACACGAGGCGCCTTGAAGGGTCTGGCCTGTGCAGGGAGTGAAATGTAACGGGGAGGCAGCCAATGGTAGGTGACGGAAGAAGCTGGCCCCCAGCTTAGTTTCCTCTCATACTGCCCCTAGAATGCAGGAGACTGCCTGCTGCCGAATGTGATTTCCTTCCTCTGGCCTAGGAGATGAAATGTGAGCAACACATCCACGGCGGCTCAGAAAAATAACTATCGCTACCGGGGGCGTAGACATGTTTTCATGGGAGCTGACAGTTTGTCTTGAATCACCAACGCTGCGCGTGTCTGATTGAACCAGGCTTGGATGGGGACGCCGTTTCCTCTGATCCATCCGCCGGCCGAGCCCAACTTCACAGCCATAGAAAGCTCGGGAATGAGCTCCTTTTGTCACAGCAGCGCCCACAGGCCCGTGTGGAGCTGTGTCACAGAGGCGACATCTGCCACAGCACTTTTCCTGGAGGATTCCCCAAGGCACAGTGTTGTGACCTCAAATTTCACTAACTCGAAGCTTCAGTCCTCCTTTTGAAGGATGGTACCCTCACCCCCCTCACCCCCCCCCCCAAAAAAAAAACCTCTTTGAAGAGCCATAAATACCAGTCCTTTTGTGAAACGGGAAATGTGACATCTTCCCACGTGGGGCCTTGAAGCTGCAGAAGGGAAATAGGAAGATGGGAGGGGTTCTCCAGACGCTGTCCTCTGACAAGAAGGCCTTGGGGACCCCTGGGGGCCCTGGACTGGGTGGGAAACCTCACTGTCTTTGGAAGAGCACATCTCGGGGTGGGGGGTGGGGTGCCTCACTCTTTCCCACACCAGGCAGTTCCCTGAAGAAATGGAATCTCCAACCTGGGAGAGAACAATGGTCCTTTAGAATGGTGACCTCTCGTTAGAGCAGAGGGGTTGAGAGTGAGCTGAGGAGGTGACAGGACAAAAGTCGAGCAAGAAGCAAGAGTCTGGGCAGAGGAGGGGTTAACTGAAAGCCAAGCAGGATCTATAACCAGGTCCTTGACCATGAACTTGGGTTATCTGTCTGGGATGTCTCAAAGGTGCAGGGCCTCCCACAGAAGTAGATCTTCAACAGGCAATTTTCCTGTACCAACCTTACCAAGCATTTCTGATATGGGCTCCCTATTCTCCCTGATTATCTCCTATCTTGAGGATCTCACTACCTCACACAACCTCCTATTAAATAACTCTAGCCAAGCTGAAGTTCTTCCTCAAGTAGAGAAACAGAATTCCCTGGGGCCAAACTTGGGACCAGTGGGTATGTGTGGCCACAAATTTGGCCCTGGGGAATTCTGCTATGAACCAGCTCTTCTGAATAATGAAGCTGCTTAGAGTGTTATGCGGCTTCTCTTCTGGAAGCGGAATATCCCCAGGCTTTTCAAACAACTTTTGGGTCATCTGTTCCTGAGAGGTCAGACCCTCATCCCCCGTGTCCCGCCCACACACCCTCCAAAATGTCCCCTTTTAGAAGTTCCCACTTAGAGTCTTGATCTAGGATTATACTTCCTCCTCTGCCACTCTTCTGCTTGGAAGGCCTTGATGCAAAGGAGTCCTGGAGGTATATGGGGTACTCATGGGGCTGTGAATCCCAAGGTCAGTGGTTCGAAACCACCAGTTGCCCTGTGGGAGAAAGAGGAGGCTTTCTGTTCCTGTAAAAATGTACAATATCAGAAACCCAGAAGGGAAGTTCTCCTCCATCCCATTGAGCTGTTATGAATCGGAATCAGCTCAATGGCAATGCAAGCTTGAGAGTCTGATACCTGAGAAATCGGCTTTTCCAGCAGGTAACAGCAGCATGGCCTTCAGAGCAATGCCCACCGCCATTTCCAGCTGTGCACTCTTCTGGTTGCTATGCCAACTCTTACCCTGGAAGGTGTGAGAGAGACCGACAGTCTGTGTGTGGTGGACACAATGCTCGTAGATGCTGCAGAAAAGAGAGAGGTTGCTCTCTGTTCTTCAGCCCAGATGCCGTGGATGGTGGTGGGCGGTAAGGAGAAGAGCCACCCCTCTGCCAAGAGCTTCTGTGGACGTCATGACCCCTGCTCATGGACAGTGGTGGGTAGTGAGCAGGATCCGGGAAAACGACCCCTGAGAAGTGCTTCTCAAACAGCCTGGTGATTTGGAGCAAACTGTTCAGAGACAAGAGGAAATGCCTGGCCATGGCAGGAGGGGGGGTCCTACTTCTTTGGTCACCTTACGAGCTGGCCTTTCTCTTCTGGAAAAGAGTGAGTGGCAAGAGGAACGCCAGATCTCTCTGCTTCAAGAAACGGGATGACGGCGATTGCTGCATTCCCCAGGGGAACCCCTGACTTCAGGGCCCAGGCTTCCTCCTCTGCGATGCATTGGCAGATAAGCATGACAGGGGCCATATTAACTGAGTTCCAATTCAGCTGCTTTATTCTGAGCTCTCCCCAAGGGAAGACCCAGGGGATGGTGGGAAGGAAAGAACAGAAGCACAAACGCTGGCCTGAGCCCTGGCCTCTGCAACCCCCAGGGCAGCGGGGCAAAATGAAGGCCTCGGGCATAGGCAGAGTTAAAGGGGGAGAGGAAGTATGCTTTCTTGAAAGTGAAACAGAACATTAAGGGTAGTCCAGTTGGGAGGGATACTGTATACACTCGAGTAAAGCTGAGGCACCTAATTTTACCACAAAATACTGGGGCAGGGGGGTTAGCATAGAAAATGTGCTGAAGTATGTATGTGTGTGTGTGTGTGTGTGTGTGTGTGTGTGTAATTGTGAATATGGGGAGTGCAGATTGGGGACCCAAAATCCATCTGTAGGCAATTGGACATCCCCTTACAGAAGGGTCACAGGGAGAAGATGAGCCAGTCAGAGTGCAGTGTAGCAACGATGAAACATACAACTTTCCTCTAGCTCTTACATGCTCTCTACACCGCCCCCCCCTACCACAATCATGATCCCAATTCTACCACCTTACAAATCAGGCTAGACCAGAGGATGCACACTGGTACAGATAGAAACCAGGAACACAGGGAATGCAGGACAGATGATCCCTTCAGGACCAGTGATGAGAGTGATGGTACCGGGAAGGTGAAGGGAAGGTGGGGTAGAAAAGGGGAACCGATTACAAGGATCTACATATAACTCCCTCCCTGGGGGACAGACAACAGAAAAGTGGATAAAGGGAGATGTCAGGCAGTATAAGACATGGAAAATATATATGTAAATTATCAGGGACTCATGAGGGAGACAAGGAGGGGAGGGGAGGGAAACATTAGGAGCTGGTACCAAGGGCTCAAGTAGAGAGCAAATGTTTTGAGAATGATGATGACAAATGTATAAGTGTGCTTGACAAAATGGATGGGTGGATGGATTGTGATGAGTTGGAAGAGCCCCCAATAAAATGATTTTAAAAGAAGAGTTACAGTCCCAAGGGCTCAAATAAAAAGCCAATGTTTAGAAAATGATGATGGCAACATATGTACAAAAATGCTTGTTGTAATAGATGTATGGGATATTATGAGTGCTATAAGAGCTCCCCATAAAATGACTTAGTTAAATATGCTGAAAAAACTCAGCTTGTACTCGAGTATGTACTGTATTTGGCGAGAAAGAAAGGGAACTTTTACTCAAGTGAGTGGATGTGGCTTTTCACCCAAGGGCTTGAGATAGTCCCTGTCTACCTTTCTGAGTGCAGACAGCCTGACTGATACACTGGGCCTAACCACAAGCTGTTGAATTAAAAAATACTAGTCGTTTTTTTTACTAAGCCCTTGCAATGGGTCGGGATGCAGATTGGATGAGCAGCTAGCTCCTGGGTTTGTTGTAAGTAGCCCTGTTGGTGTAGTGGCTTCTGCATTGGGCTCCCAATTCCAAGGCTAGCGATTAAACCCCAGTGGACACTCAGAGAGAAAGAACGGGCTGCCAGCACCAGTGAAGATCTGCCGCTTTGGAAACCCTATGAAGGGCTCTGTTCTGTAGACAGAACCCCTGTGATAGCAGTGGGTCTGATGGGTGGGTGCAGAATCCCCGTCCTCCTGCATTAAGTTAGAGGATGCTTCTTATGATAGGATCCTGGCAGTTCTCGCAAGGTAACAACAGTTGGCAGGAATGATGGTGCTCATGATGTTGTGTTTTTTCCCAATGTTTCATGATGCCACCTGATGATTATTACCCAAGAGGAAAAGCAGGGGTGAAATAGTCTGCCTCTATATACTTAGCTGTTTATGCCAAACTCCAAACCAAAGACCCAGATAAGGCAAACTCACTGCCATTGAGTCGATTCTGACTCACAGAGGCCCTACAGGGCAGGGTAGAACTGCCCATGTGGGTTTCTAAGGCTGTAGCTCTTTAAGGGAGATGAGAACCTCATCTTTCTCCTGAGGGGTGGCTGGCGGTTCCAAACTGCTGACCTTGTATTAGCAGCCCAATGCGCAACCACGATGCACCTGAGCTCCTGTGTAGACCTAGCACACGACACGAAACCACACTAAAGGCCTTGCTATCAAGTTGGGGCCAACTCCCAGAGATCCCACGTCTTCAGAGTAGAACTCTGCACAGGGTTTCCCATGGCCATGACCTTTCGGGAGCAGATCAGCAGGGCGTTCTTTCATGATACTGCTGGGCAGAGGGCGGAGGGGGGTTCCAGCCATGACCCTTTGGGTTAGCAGTCAAGTGCTTACTGATGAGAGCCACCCAAGGGTTCCTACTCCAACCCGAAGGGCCTGCAACCATCACAAAAACTCTGCTACTTCCAGCCTGCTTTCCACTTCCAAGTCACTTCCAAGACCCACCAAGATCTTCATGCTCTTCAGGCCACGGTAAAAGGAAGTGGGGGGTTCAGCTGTCACCGCAGGATGACACCAGGCAAATCTGAGACCAGTAGGTCATCAGGTTACAAGGTCCTGAAAGTTGGGGCAGATACTAAAGTAATCTTAGCGCACAGCGGAAGCCTTCCCTTAGAACACCAGTCATCCACACAAATAAGGATATCAGTGTTACGGAGCATGGGGAGCTGGTAGCTAGTAGAATGGACTGGGTACATTATAGTATGTGGGAATTCTCAAAGTCACAGCCAGCCTGGGGTCATCTCTTGGGGTGGAGGTCTTGGCTTCTTTGTCTCTTGAAAGACCCAGGACATTGTCACCAGGGTGGGGACCTTCTGGTTCTTCCTGGGGCTGGGGTAAAGCCAGGAGGAGCATTATCCACGGGAGAGGGTCGCAGGCCAGACGAGACTAGGAATGATGAGTCTCACCTAGGGCAACCGCCACCTGAGAGCTAAGCAGCGTCAGGAGGGGAAGCAAGCTCCAGGTGAAGGCGTGGAGTTGGCATGTCTGTAAGCTGAGTGACTCTTAGTCCTTGGGATGGGGAGTAACTCGGGGCTGTTCAGGAGCACTGACTGAGCTAGATGTTCCAGCCAAGGTGTGGAAAGGGTGGCTGGAGCATGGTGTGGTAAGGGGGCAGCGTGGGTGCTGCCCATGGACCACAGGGCAGCCTGGCAATGTTCAGGCTGGAGTTGAGCTACCCGCTGTTCATAGTGGTGTGGCTTCAGGACAGACCAAGCCAAGAGCTGGCGCTGGCGATCAGAAAACATCCTCCACTCTGATGAGCAAACTTCCCCTTGAGGAAACAGACCGGGCAACATCTGCAATGAAGAGGCAATCAAGGGAGCTGCCACCGCTGAGAGAGGACCTCTCCCCTTCAGCACACACCTCTCTGCTCAGTGGAGCCAGAGATAACTAGCAAAGGCCACCAGGCTGCCGCGTCATTTATTCTCCTTCTGAAAAAGCAGTGCAGATTATTTTCAAAGTCAGCTGTGTGATCCTGCCAGCCATGCTCCCAGGTGAATGAGGAGACAGAAGGGGAAAGGTCTCCTTCCTGGTAATCCCAACTCTGGTCAGAGGACACGATGGGACAATAGAAGCTTGGGACTTTATTTGAGCACCAAAGTTAATCAACCCAAGAGGAGGGCCCAGACAGAAGGAGGAGTATGCACACACTAAGGCTGACATGAGTCTGCCAGGATTGGGCTGACCTCCCCTGGAACAGACAGGAGCAGGGGGACTAAAGAGTTAGAAACCATGCTTCCTCCTGAAAGGAGAGGGCAGGAATCCCACTGTTAGAAGCCCCATTCACTTTCAAGACAAGCCTGTCCTGCATGGCTGATGGGAGACATGGTGTTTAAGGCAGGGCTGAGTCCAAGGAGCTTACAATGCAATCACAACCAAACCTACTGCTGGACAGTATTTCCTGACTGGTAGGGTTTTTGAAGCTAGAAGTCTTTATAGTGGCAGGCAGCCTACTTTTCTCTCTCCTAGAGCAGCTAGAGGGTTTGAACCACTGACCTTGCAGTGAGCAGATCAACACACAACCCACTGCACTGCCACACCTTCTTGTTGACATGCAAGCTGACCAGAAGGGGAAATGAAGCTCAACGCAGATGCAGAATATCAGCTAATGAACTGAAGAGCAGGCATCTCCGAGGCTTGTTCTCACTGAAAGGCCACAGAGCACCCAAAACCTAGGAAGAGAAAGCTCCGTCAGGGCCCCTCAGCGCAACAACCTCCTTAGACTTCCAGTTACTTTGTGCCTCCAGGGCCCTCCGGGTAGGTGACATCCAGCCCCAAGGTCTGCACTGTCTCCTCAGCTGCCCTTTACCATGACCACACCTCTGTAAACAGTCCCATTATTAAACTCTCCTTGAATTTTCCAGTTGGAGAATGCCATCTAGGTCCTGCTCAGCGCCTGCCTGATTCCATGGTCAGGGGATACAAAATCACACACACACACACACACACACATCTTGTGAAGGAAGGAATGGCTTCACAAGAGACTTAATGCAAAGCCTGACTCATCTTTCTGTGTCCAGGACACCCAAACAGGGCTAGGAAATGGAAGGAGAGGCTGTCTGTGGGATGTCCACAGAGCTTCAGTCAGTAATAAGAGGGGCTGCAGAATCAACCCCCACGTACCAGCCTTGACTCACTGAAACAGTTTCCAGAGTTGCTTCCCCTGCAGGCTTCAGCGACTTGCATGGGCGTGTGTTTGGCTTTGTGGCCGATGATCTGCACACTCCCAGGCACATGCCCCTGGGCCTGGAGCTCCATTCTAGGGCCGCTGCCTGAGTTGAAGGTTGAGAGCCGGTAACGCCTGCCTTACCATGCTCCAGAGATGTGGCTGCACGTGATGATTCCAGCGACAAACAAAAACAAAACCGGAGCGGACCTGCACTGACCTGCCGCCTCTCTGAGATGATCACTCTCTTTCCAGCCCCCCAACAAAGAGACAGTTGGCCGCTGAGTCTGGGTCAGAGCAGAACTGCATCCCCCAGGGTTTTCACGGACACGGCTCCTTGTGGGAAGTAGATTGCCAGGTCTTTCCTTCTAAGCACCTTGAGGTGGGCTCAAACAACCATCCTTTGAGTTGGTAGCTGAGTGCTTACCTGTTTCTGCCAACCAGGTGCTCCATCTACACTTCCCTAGTCCTTAAACCCACCCATGACTATTGGATTGTTCCCCACTCGTGGTGACCCCAGTAGGCCCAGGAGTTCAACAGCTGAGTGGGTGCCCTCCAGGGCAAGTTGCCAGTTTATAATGAAGCTAGCAGCATGTATGGGCTTGGCTCTGTCCATCTCTTCTTGGGTACATATCCCATCTGTCCCCGAAAAGGCAGCACCTCCATGTTTTTTGAGAGCCCGGAAGTTTGTTTTCACCTCCAGCCCTCTCCAAGGTCTAGGTCTGCCTCACAGTCTGCTCAGAGGAACAGACGAAACCAGAGAAGGGGAGGGAGTCCCTCTCTCAGGTGTGGGGCCTCCAGGTTTTCTGAGGGAAGCACGTTCCACACAGACCCCCCCTTCCTGCCCTGGGCAGTCCTGGAGCAGGAGTCCAAAGCCTGGCCAAACATCTCTCCAGAGTTGGAGATGCCCCATTAGGATTCTGAGGCACTCTCTCCTTTCTCCGGAGGCCCTTTGATCCTGGGAGGTAATTTTAATCAGGGGTTTGATCATCCTACAGACAATTCCTTGTTCATGCTCATTCTTCTCAGACTCCCTCAGGCCCTTTAACAACATCAGACTGCAATTGCAGATTTATATAATTTGGTGCTTAATGCACCTTACTACCAGCCCGGTGCCACTGGAAGAACTCACTGAGGTGTCAGCTTCCCCACAGGATTAGTTCTTCCCAGAATCCTCCGCTTGGGGGGTCTATGGCTTCACTCAGGGCACCAGCCTGGGAGCAGGACTGTTCAGATGCCCAGGCCTGGCATCTTTTAGAAATCTTGCCATGTGGAGACTCAGGAATTCTGTCACTCACAAATATATCTGACCATGGAGCCAACCATCCAACCAAGGTGGGCTCAGTGGTCCTGACCTCCTCCTTCAGACTTGGCAGCACCCCAGCTCAGCAGGGCCTATTGATCCAAATATCTTCTTAAGATGTCCCTGCACATGTCTCCCAGACACTAGTATTCACCACATCTACCTCCCCAAACTTAGCCTTCACCCACCACACTTCCCGCCCCAGTCCTTCCCATCTGAGCGAAAGTCACCTCATTACACAAGCCTGACATCTGAGAGCTTCGTCTTTCATTCTTTCCTTCAACCCATCAGTCAGTCCAAATGCAGCTCCCACCCATCCACTCTTTCTCTAGAGACACTGGCATGGGGGGGGGGGGTGTCATTGCCATTTCTGACTGGAAGTATACAGACCCTTCATGGGATGACGGTCCTCACTTGCACTTTCACCCAGATCCAAATCACATTCAGAGTAACCAGGAGGATCATCACCCCTCCCCCCCCAATGGAACTGTCTCGGCAGTCATTGTCCATTCTGTTTAGAGTATCCACCTGGCTCCTACACAATCTGCCTGCTTAGGACAAATCACCAAGAAAATCCAGTTGCTAGATAAGGTCAGAGCCCTGGTGATGCAGTGGTGATGTGTTGGGCTCTTAAGTGTAAGATCAGCAGTTCGAAACCACTCACAGCCCCGTGGACCAAAGATGAGGCTTTCTACTCTCCCAAAGTACAAAAAGATCAACAGAACTCGACAGGGGCAGAGACTGCAGGATCCAGCCCTCCTCCTGCTGTCATCTTATACCTCAGTACCTTCCTCTCAGGGATCCACTGGGGTAGTTCTGCTGTGTCCGACAGGGTCACCGGGCGTCCGAATTGACTCCGCGTCATGGAGCTTGGGTTGTTTGTTTGTTTGCGGAGAGACGCGGGCGTCGTGTTTGGTAAAGAAGAAGGCCGACAAAAGCGAGAGAAGCCCCTCCTGCGCCAGACTGACCCAACAGCCGCAGCAATGCGCTACGTATACCAACAATTACAAGGACGGGGCCGGGCCGGGCAGTGCTTTGTTCCATTACCCGGTAGGCCACTATGAGTAGGGCCTGACTCGGTGACAGCTAGGGCCAGCCTGACAAAACCTCTGCCGAATGTTTCAACACCATCTCCAGCCACGCTTCTGCCGACTCCTCTCCAGCCACATTTGACCTTCTGGCCACTCGGAGACCACGTTATGCTCTCTCTTCCCCAGGGTTCTTCCCCCACGCCTGGAACACTTTCCCCGGATTCTTCACACAGCTGAGTTCTGTTCAACCTTCAGTGAGCAGCTCGGAGGGGCCTTCTGGGACGAGCCAACCGAAGGCTGATCCTCCCATCTGATTTGTGCCATCTTACTTCTATCTTAGAGTGTGTGGGCCTTGTTTTGACCACAACCTATCGTCCTTCAGTTTGCTTTTACTGCATTTCCCACATCAGACTGAGCTCCCTAAGGGCGGGGAGCACACACTCTCACATGCCCAGCACTGAGCACAGTGGCCTGGCGTCCTGAGGGTGCTTCTAGAAGGTGTCGATTGTATCTCGACAGATCGAAACAAACGAGCCCTAACAGGTGAAAGCAGTACACATGCATCCCTTCCCCATTTCTGTCAGTGCTATTTTGGGGCGCAGCATGGCTGGCTTCTCTGCTCAGGTGTGCCTGGGCTGCACCTGAGGTGTCACCCAGGGCTATCACTCTTCTCCAAGTTCTGGGTCTTTGGCTCGGTCCCTGGGTGTTGGCAGAATCCATCATGTCAGCGTCGTGGGACTGAGGTCCCCTGCTTCTTGCCAGCTGTCAGCCAGCAGTCCCTCGGGACCACCTGCAGATCTTTGTCACCTGGTGCCAAGGGCAGTTTACAACACAGATGCTTGCTTGGCTTCCGACCACAGAGCATCCTGTGTGATGAGGCCGGAGAATCCTCTTAGAGGTCCACTGACTTGGGGCTTCAGTTCCATTGACAAAGCCCCTTCGCAGCAGGGCCCAGCTGACTTGGATGGAATGACTGGGAGCAGGTGTGCAGATCCCCCAGGAAGCGGTGATTAGGAATAGCACCCCGGAATTCTGCCAACCGCCACGAGCAACTTATGTTCAATGGGGGAGGAAGGGGGTTGGGTTTCTTATCCTGTCCATGATTTACCTAAGCAGTTCTTCCAACACCAAGGGAGTCCCCAAACACAAGCCAGGCAGTTTACAAACAAAGTCCCCTCACCTCACCAAAAAAAAGGTGAGTTGAAAATGAGAGAAAGGCAAAGAAGGACGCAGCTGCAGACAAGTCCACACACTGAAGGTGGAACCGGGGACACAGGTTCCTGTCCAGCCTCTGGCACCGTCTTGGCATGAGGCCTTCAGTACCTCCTCTGGTTCTCGGCACCCTCATGTCTGAAATGGGTCAATAGTATTTTCATCACGGAATGAAGAAGACTAAATCAGTCCATGAATGGATCTGTTCACGCACCCCGCCACACCCTGGCTCTCTGGCAGGTGTCTGGCATAGTGGAGGAGTGTGGGGCTTTTTTCTGCCACGAGCGAAAATGCAGGGAATCAGTAAACACCCACCCCAGCTCACCGCGGAATAGCTATGTTCATGGGGAGAAGGATGGGAGGTGGGGGGGGGGCGCTCCAGGGCAGCAGACGCTCCCTCTTAAACGATGAAGCAGCCACCTCGAGTGGTCATTTGAGAGAAAATAACATTACTTCAGCCAATACCTCAGCTCCATGCCTGAGCAGCTCCGGTGAGGAGCACTCTGCAAACAGCTTTGTTTTCTCTGATCCAAGCCAAATGGAATGTGACCACATAGGCCCGCTTGTAGACACACACCGTCTGCAGGTTGGGGGTGGGGTGGGCGATGACTTAGCCAGACACGTCTTCCAAGGAAGGGGGGGAACATTCCTTTCTCTAATGTCTCACCACCTGGGGGCAAATGTGGGGCATCCACATTGCCCCCCCGCCCCCTGCCCCGGGGGCACCCTGACACTTGCATCTGCCCTGCGCTGCTGCCCGATGGGTGAGTATCATTCGGTGACACACGCTCATTCCTTCTCCAGATCCTCAGCTCCTCCTTGGGATCCTTCCATCGATCCCCCTCGGAGACCTAGGTCAGAAGGCTCTGCCAAGGAATGCTGGGAGTCTGGCCTCCGCCATTAACCCTGCCGGAGAGACTCCTTTTAATTTCCATTTGGCTGGGAACCCACACCAGGGCCGAGCGAGCCCTGCCCTCATTTCTAATTTGTTTCTGTCACCCCTGCACATCCGGCGAGTGAGAAAGGGTTCAGAGTCACATCCATGAACTTCCAGCTTGCCACTCGGCTCCCAGATGAAAGATGCCCGTCCAGGCGTGAGGCTTCCTTCCTCCATCTCACTCTGCTTTGAAATGCCACATGCAGTGACTTCCAGGGGCCAACCACATCGGCCACACCTGCCATAGGTGTTTCACTGGGCAGCGATCCACGGGGGTCGGCCGTTCAAAACCACCAGCTGCTCCTCTGGAGAAGTTCGGGGTCTCTCCCCTGGTCCACAGTGACAGTGGGGGAAGCTCACAGAGGCAGCGCTGCCTGCACATGAGGGTGGGCATGAGTCAGTCTCGACCCCGTGACAGTGAGCTTGGTTTTGGTTTTTCCTGTGTTCAGGCTCAGAGTTCAATACTGTCCCTCGTTACCTCGGTCTCGGAAGTCACATGTGATGTCATGGTGCATCTCCCAGAGCAAGTGGTCCTGAGGGGGAGACGGGGAGAGGTTTCCAGTTTCCACCAGGGATGCCTCAGCGAAGCACGATCTCTAAAAACGGGCCTCAGCCTTTCAGACCGAGAGCTCCGATGGGCAGCCTGGGCCTGGGAGACCCTGTGGAGTGCAGGCAGAGAAGCGAGAGGGGGAATGGAGCAGCGAGAAAGTCCCTGTGGGTCTGAGCCAACAGAGGCGGCAGCTGCTAGGAGAGAAAATGGTGTTGATTCTCCTATGTGAGGATCTAAATTCAGTGCTGACTTGTCTGGAACCCGGTGTGGGTTTCCAGACTCTAACTGTTTACTGGAGTAGAAAGAAAACTCAGTCTGTCTTCTGAGGAGCTGCCGGTGGCTTCTAACTGTCAACCACAGGGGATCGCAGCCCAACCCATAACCATAACTCCAAGAGTGGATTTGGACCCAATTCTGAGGGTCCCCAGTGAGAACAGATTTCTATTGATATGCAGCACCTGCTGTTGAGTCCCCAGGCTCCAGAAATGATACCAGCTTCTTTCCCTCCCCACTCTGATCCCTGCACCTCCTCCCACCACGACCATCAATGGGATTGCAGGGATCCAGCCAGAGGAGAGTTCCTGCCATGGGTTGAATTCTCGTGATGACTCTGTGGGCGGGGGCTCACTCTCCATAGGGTTTTCAGTGGCTGTGATCTTAACAGAAGTGTCTCGCCAGGCCTTTCTTCTGTGATGCCGATGGGCGGGTTTGAACCGCCAACCTTCTGGTTTATAGCTGAGCACAAGCCCTTTATGTCATCCTGGGACCTTAAGCTGAACTCCAGGAGCTCTGAAAAGTTAAATGTGGAGTAGCAATACCGGCACTCCAACACTGTCAGCCTCGTTCCTGTTTGTTCCAAGTCCCCAGACCCCAGGGCAACCAGAGGGTGTCAGGGTCACTGCATGGCTTGAGGGAGCCTTTCAGGAAATGACTTCCAGCAGAAATCAGCTTATCCACCAAAGATCTCCATGCCAGAGGATGTATATGATGTGTTGGGGGTTGAGCAGCTTTAAACACTTAGGGAAGCAGAGGACTCCCTCAGCTTAGTATGAGCCCGGGCTCCGCTGCCCCCTCGCCATCATCCCCAGTGTTGCTCTTCTCAAGCTGCTGAGCAAGATAGGCTGAGGGCCAGGCGTAGGCAAGGAGACCTGTCTGTGGCTGCCCAGACTGCATGGACTCTGTGCTCCTGACCTTCTGTCTGGGGACAGCTTGTCTCCCAGAAGCTGGCAGCAGGAGGTGAGGGGGTAGGTGGAAGGAGGGGTCGAGGGGAGACACACCTCTCCTCAATCATTCCCACACCTGGTCCCATGCTGCTCCAGTTCCTAGAATTTCTCCACTGACAGATGGTCGCACAGCTAACAAGCACGAGAGGGCCTTTTTGTATTTGCCTCCTGCCGGCTTTGCTTGGAAGACACTGGTCACCTTGGCTCGTCTGTGCAGCAAACTGGTCCGAAGCCATCTTCTTGTGGAGGGACTGCTGGGGACTCAGGAGTGAAAGAGAAGGCAGCTCCTAGCTTTCAGGTTCCAACCAGAGAACTCTGGATCCCCTGAAAGAAGTGTCCTTTTCCAGATGAAGAGGCACCGAAGAAGCAGGCCTGGGGCTGGAGGAACTGCCCAGAGAGGCAGAGTCTGCAGGGACATGGCATCCTTCCTCAGCCGGGATTGGTTGTGCCATTGAGTTGACAAGGCAACTGCACATGTACACACTAGGACTGAGCTCCACAGGGCTGTCGATGGCTGACTCCTTTCCTCCTCCTCCTCCTCCTTCTTCAGAAGCAGATCACCAGGGCTTTCTTCTGCAGTGCTGCTGAATAGATTAGGACCTCCAATGTGTGGGTGAGTATTTGTACTTCCTAATCCCCAGTAACCAATGAGACTCGTTTCAGGAAGGGGCTACCAGTAAGAGGTGGCAGACCCCAGGATGCAGAAAGCCAGGGCGGGATGGTAGTGTGGAATAGGGCACAGAGCTTGGTTCCAGTTGGATCAGATCATGGAAGCAGGGCCTGGGTCTGGAGGCACCAGGCAATGGGTCTCATGCATCAATGGGGACAGGGATCCAGGCCTAGTCAGGAGTCAGGACCTGGCGTCTGGTGTCTATGGGATATCTAAGCAAAGCTATGGGATATCCCATAGCAAAGCTATGGGAGTAGAGAAATGCAGACTGTGGGGGAACACAGGTCGAAGGTCAAGTGGTCTCTGGATTAGCTCAATGAAGGTTGAGGAAATCTGGGAGAAAGGGGTTTCGCCCCGGTTAGAAGGGCTCAGCCTTGCTGGATCCCCCAATGGGAAAACAGAGAACACTTGGCACATTGGTGTGAATTGCAGTAGGTACCCTTGCTGGGAAACCCAATGAGAAAGGGCACTTCCAGGACACATCCAGGCTGGGATGCATGGGCTAGGTTTTGCACTCACTACTCGTCCCTTGCCTGGTAGAATGCAAATAGCAAAACCACATGTGGTAGCCAGAGGTTGGCTCAAATATGGGTCCAGTTCAATAACACACGTGTCATTTCTTCACCACCAACAACACTCTAGGTGCTGGTCAAAACAGTCTCGGTGTCAAGATTCATGTGGATGCGACAGGTAGCATGTGCTCTTCAGAATGGCCAGGTATTCAAGACTCACACAAACCATTTCCTTGAGAAATCAGTCCTGGTGATAAATGATGGCTGGTTGATGCACCTGCAGGCAGTTAGGGGCAATGGGGATAGGTTCCAGGACTCTTGCAGAAAACAACACAGATACACCCAAGACAGGGTGGCTGAGCACCCACTGTCAGTGATGTGGGTAGGTCAGCCTGGCCACACTGTTCCAAGGATGAGGAGGGGGAGGGCAGATGTGAAACCTTTGGCTGAGTAGGCTGGTGCAGGCTGGGGCCAGAGACCACGTGCTTGCCTGGATAAACACCTTTAAGTTGTTCGAGTCTCAGTTGTAATTCGATTAGTTATATGGGATTCTTTAAGCTCCATAAAGCACAATGCTGGCCATTCTTTTCCTTTACCTCTTTTCCTCCCCATTATTCCAGCTGCATGCCAGGCCATTGGTGTTTTTACAGCCTAGGATGAGTATCTCTTGCATAGGACAGCATCTTTGAAACATTAAACAATGATTAGGCAGGCTCTGGGCCAAGGCATGATGGGTATTTTGCAGGGAGCGGGAGAAGAGAACCCAGCAGCTGGTGGCAAGCGATTGGGGGTGCTCACATTCTCCATCGTCACTACATTGTGATTTTCTCTACCAACAATTAAAAATAACCGTGATTCATAGTGGCACAGTGACTCGTCATCAGGCTTCTGAAGGAAGCTCCAGGTCGTGGTGGGTGTCGGAAGTGGCTCCCCCACACACACCATCTGCTCCACACACGCCCATCAACCTAGGCACGTGCATGCTTATGTACCTGCCCACCACTGCACAAACGCACGCACACACATGCATACACACTGGTTCACATCCCCCCCACAGATATAGGGAGAAACACACATATACATATGCACACACATGTGCATGCATATACAGACACGTCTACACATGTGTGCATGTGTGCTCTCACACACATACACCTATGTAAGCACATGTCATGCAGATGCAGAGACAGAGCAGCTACTTTCTTCTCTCAGAGGAAACCGGAAGCGGTTTCCCTCTCACAAGGTGAACTCAATAGAGCCAGGCAGCTAGTGCTCCCATGACCCCTCCATAGGACAGGAAGCCTGGAAGCCCTTGGGTAGCATGTCACCGACGGGAGCCCAGGCAAGGCCCTGGGGAGGAGACAGTCAAACACCCCTTAACATCTGTCTCAGTCTCCTGCTTCAGTGGCCCAGAGGAGTCCTGGTGATGCGATGGAGTAAGCATTGGGCTGTAGCTACTCCATGAGAGAAGATTGAGGTTAAGTTATCAAAAACAGGGAAGGGTCTCAAAACCTACCTTGTGAATGTCCCCTTTGCACAAACTCCATTCACAGGGCCCACACGTGGATTAAGCCTCTAGTGCATCCCCTTTGACCATAAACCAGGGACCTGAACAGCCTTGCCATCAGGCAGAGTGCAATGTGTCTGTGTTGGTTTTGTATGTTTTCTATGTAGGAAATCCTGATGAGGAGAGCTATGGAGACAATGACTGCATGGATGGCTTCTTGGGGGAGGTGAGGAGCTGATGACAATGGGCACAAGAAAGAAGGAGCTGCTCTAACACTGAGTGTGGAGATAATTGTACAGCTCTCTTGAATAGGATGGAACTTTCAAATTATATGATGTGTAGATTATATGCCAATAAGACTGTTCTAAAAAGAACAGAAAAGCAAAATGTACAGACCACAAACCCTCCCTGTGTGCAATGAATTGAAATCAGCTAAGTGACTGTAGGTTTGGAGTTCTGTGTTCACTGGTCCTCAGTCGTCTCAGTCTCTCTCTCTCTCTCTCTCTCTCTCTCTCTCTCTGTCCTTCAGGGAGAAGGGACGAGAATGAGGACAAACATTTTCTGAAAGGAGAGAGCCAGGAGGCACTAGAGACTGGTTTGCTTCATGAACACGAGCGCTGAAACCAGACAGGCTGGTCAAAACCCTCCTCAGTGTGACATCGGGCAGGTTCCTTGCCCTCTCTGTGCCTGCTTCCTTGTCCTGTGGGATGTTTGCTAGTGGTGCTCACTCTTATCATGGCACGGATCTATTTAGGTAAGGAACTTCAACAAATCACTGACACATACTGAGTGCTTCCGTTGGTCCACCAGAGCTGTGGGCTTGAGAGTGCTGGCAATCACTCAGCCTGGGACCTAACCTGAGATATGGAGTCAAAAGCCACTCTGGTCAGAGCCAAGCTACAATGGGCGGCAGTCAGACCAGGGCTCTGGAAGACAGTTGATCCAGGACACTGGCTGTCACCTGTAGTCAAGAGGTATGTGAAAGAGGCTGGCTTTTTTGGGCCGGGGACAAAAGCTTGCCAAGTTAGTGGGAGGGGGTCATTTTAGCTCTGGTTTGTGCACCCCAAGAAGTAATGGGGTGGGATGACTTGCTGACATAACCCGGTAGGAAGGAGCCCTGGTCCACACATCCTGGAGGCTCCCAGAGCTACGATGCGTGGATCAGTCATGGGTTCCATTCCAGAGGACTGGGGTTGGAATCCCTGTCTCAGTACTTCCTAAGTGTGCAAGCCATTTAAAAAATCGGATCCTTCAGGTCGCTTTTCTTTTTTCATGTACAAAATACATATGGGAGCCATCTAGGGAATTAATAGCATTCTTTAATCAACCAAGTTTATTGAGTGATTGCTATGTGCTAGACACTGGGCTCCTTGCTGGAAAACCAAGAGGATCAAGACCTGGGAACTTTCTATCATCTCCATGTAGCAAGAAAATTGCCAGCTTAATGCCACATGGCCTAGAAATTTTACTCCTACGCATTTGCCTAAATAAGTTAAACACGTCTGCCCTCACCAGCCTGCACACAAATGTATACTGCAGCATTGTGCATACCTGCTGACAATGGGAAGTAATGCAGATGCCCTTCAATGGTCGGTGCATAAGCAAGGCATGGTACATCTATTCAGTGGAGTATCGTTCAGCAGTCAATGAGCTATCATGCCATGAAAACATATGGAGGGGCTTTTGATACATATGGCTAAGTGTAAGAACTCAGTCTGAAAGAGCTGCATTCTGGAATTCCAGCTAGATGAACATTCGGAGAGGCTGTACCCAGAACTGTGAAAGGGGAGCAGAGGGGGCTTCAGGTCGAGGGGAACAGAGGCGAGGTGAACAGGCATGGAAAAGACATTATGCCCATGTTCAAATCCAGAGGCCTACACCACTGGCCAGGACTGCAAGCCCAGGGCTTCAGTTGATGAGGCGGCGTCAACAGTGGTCCATCAACTGGAACAATGATCCCACCACAGTGCATAACGTTCCTCATCATGAAAACTGTGCAGGGGGCGGGGCAGCCTGACAGGGGTGGAGGTCAGGTAGGGACTCTATTTGGGCCACAAGTCTTCTGCTCTTCCTCCAAACTGCTCTGAAAATGAATATGCAAATTCTTACTAAAAGAATTATCTCCTCCTAGCAGGGTCCCTACACAACCCGAATTCTGCTCCTCAGGTGGCATACTGGTTGGGCTCCACCACAAACCTGGAGGTGGGTGGTTTGAGGCTGCTCAGTCGCTCCCTGGCACAAAGACCTGGTGGTTGACTTCTGTAAAGGGTTCAACACTAGGAAAGCCGATAGGGCAGTTTAACTTCATCTCATGTGGTTACTGTGAGTGCAAACTGGCCCAAGGTCCAGAGTCCCTGGAAATAATAACTGGGTTGCCTGGGGGTGGGAGTGGGGTGGGGTTCTCATCTTTTACCTACAACACAAACAAGCAAGCAGGACTCATGACTGGCTCATGCAATACCAGGGTTCTATCTCAACCTGTCCGATCCCATGACTGGGGCTATGCCACTCACAGGTCCCTGGGATCCTCCTGAAGGCCAAGCGACTGTGTGACTGGCTGACCAAATCCAGGAGCTTCTGCTACCCAGAGACCCTCTGACACTGTGTGTTTGTGTGTGTGCTGTAGTAGGAGAAGAGCTTTCTTCTGTCTGCCCCTTGAGACCTGAGTCTAATTCTCTACCTCCTCCCTCCAACGGATGAGCGAACAAGGGTCATGCCAAGACCAAGTGCTTGTGTAAAGGGTGTTTTATTTAGCCAGGGAGGGAGGGAGACCGAGACAGAGACTGAGGCAGGTGACAAAGAGAGACAGAGAGCCTTCAATTCCATCTTTAAGTGCTGGAAACCAGCCCTTCCCTCGATGGAAAGCACATGAAGAGGACAAGCCATATCAGCTGAAGATCCTGACTAGCCAACAGTCCACTGAGATCTCCAGAAAATGAGGTTCTTCAAAGAAAACTCCATCAGATTGTTGCTTTGATGCCCACGTCACAAAGCTCACGCGGGTTGTAAAATTGCAAGTGGCACGCGAGAAGGGTGTGAGATTTCCCTGTTCATCCAAGCAAAACAGGAGTTGAAAAGAAAACAGAGAAACTGGGAAATGATTGTTTTATTTTCTAAGCCAAGGAGTGGCTGGGCTGTAGGATGGGGGGCTGGGGGAGCTTGGCGGGGGTTGGTGGGGCATATCTGCGACATTCCCTGCTGTGCTCCAGGGCAGAGCGATGAGAACCTGGGTTTCCTTCATGAACATACAGGAATCTCCTAACACTGGGGGTGGGGGAGCAGGGGGTGGGTGTGCTGTGTGCACTTTTCTTCAAGTGAGGCAATTCGAACCCCAGAAACAAAACCTCCCAGAAGCAGCGTTGCTACAGGTGCTGTGCTCCCTGTGGGGCCACCCAGCCCCTGTGTATTTTCCAGGCCACCTTATGATGCCTGCGCATATGAAAGCCTACAGACCAGCATCTATGGCCACCGCACTCACACTTGCTGAACTTGGAAGCAACCAGGACCCTTTCATGATCGCCAAATTGCATTTAGTCCCTTCGAGGACGCGCTTGCCTTTGTATTGGCGGCCCAAATGCTCAGTTAAATGGTTGGCACAACCATTAGGTCATCATAAAGTTGTGACATGACTGACTGAATGAATGAAGTGAACGAGAGTGTCTGAATAACAAGACCCAAGAGGGTTTGAGAAGACTCTAGCCACTGGAAGCCTGTGTTTCCTCCCAGAAGTAAAGACTGAAGCACTCAGTCCCAGTCAAAGACAACGGCCCATTTGGAGCTGCCATAAAGTGTGGTCATTAGAGCCCCAAAGCTCAGCGCTTGGTCCCCCTCATTTTCTTGAGAAAGCAAGGAGGAGGGTCCCACGAAGGGAAGGCATTGCAAGGTAGGCAGAGCAGAGATGCTGGCGCAGGCTGGAGAATAGAAAATTGGGGAGGCGCAGGGGCAGTAGTGACCTGGTCCCTCAGATGGACACCGATCCTGGGACAGGGTCTCCTTCTTTGATGCAGTGGGTGGGAGCCCAACACCCACCAGGAAGCACACTGCGCCCAGCTGTGTGCAGCCGGCTCAGGACGAGGCTGTTGCCCCAGCTTCCTCAGCTGCAGCACATGTGGGGTCAGTAAGGAGCAGCGTGATTCACAGAGAGTACCCCACTGCTCCGGATGTTCTGGAGAGCTGTATTCAAAGGAAGATCCCAGGCCTAGCCCCAGACCCAGAATGCATCCATACCTTCAGTGAATCCGTACTGATGGAGTCCTTAGAAGTACCAACTAATAAGACTTTGAAAACTGGAGGAGGCTGGGGAGGGAAAGGTGAGAGGCAGGGAATTACAGAGGGAATGAGGAAAGATGGGAAGGGGGCGCCTCCAGGGAAGAATTACATTTATGGGGTGTTGGATGCAATGCTATGACTGATTTGATTTAATGAAATGGGTTATAAGGCCACACAGAATACATTTTTCTTTAAAAACGTAAATAAAGTTGTATGTGTGTGAGAGAGAGAGTGAGAGAGAGAGAGAGAGAGAGAGAGAGAGAGAGAGAGAGAGATAGACTCACAGGCTTATAAACCCTCTCAATTCCTTACCCCTTGGATCTAAATATTGATCAGAGTGTCTGAAAAAAGGAGAAGTAAAAAGGAAGTGGGCTTGGGTTCTGCATTTTAAGCACATGAAAGAAAAGCACAGACAAGGCGGTCTTTTTTATCAATGGTGAGTCCAGTCTGAGCACAGCGACCCCACAGCGCAAATCAGACGGTTCCACGACCTCTCTCAGGCTGTACATCTTTATGGGAGTAGAATGTGGCTGGTGGGTTTGAACCACCGGCCTGGGATCTAGCAATCCAACACTTAATTCCCTGCATCACCAGGGCTCCCAAAGAGAGGGCTAGGGAGTGACAAAAGAATCGACATTTTAAATGGGGGGGCTGGGGACAGCCCTCATGAAAATGTGGAATTTGAGCACAGGTGCAGAGAAGTAAAGAAGTTGTACGCAGAGCAGGAGGAAGAGCATTCTGGGTAGAGGGAACAGCAGACGCAAACGTCCTGAGGCAGAAGATACTCAGCGTGGGTTTCTATGTGCTTCATCCTGTCAGATCGCCAGGGGTCAATCCTGAGAAATTGGCATGTGTTTAAGAAATTGTAGGGGGAGGGGCAGCAAATAGTTACTGAGACTCCACCCCAAGGACTATTTGTGAAGCCTGAGGACTCTGGCTCCCAAAGCTCTATAGAGGCTTGGTGGGAGAAAGTTTGTGATCAAGTGTCCCTTTCCTGTGGCTGTCAAAACAAGCCAGATCCCGGAGCACAGGTGCAAGCAGAGGAGGGCTTGAGAGAGCCAAAGCACCGACCCTGCAATCAACTCTTGGGGAGGCAACTCTGAAAGCGAGGTGCCTTGACCTAAACCATGGGATTTCAGCTCGCTCATATGCATGGGAAAGCTGCACAGGAATACAGACCACAAAAGAACTGCTGCATTGGAAATGGTGTGGGTGAAGGGTCTTGACAGTTCTATGGGCTGCCAAGAGACCAAACAAATCTGTTTTGCAACAAGTCAACCAGAATGGCCCCTTGGAAGCAAGGATGATGGGATTTCTTCTCATGTATTTTTGGACACATAATCAGATGGGACTGATCCCTGGAGAGAGACCTCATATTTTCCCAGATAGATGGACACAGGGACTGCACCCCCTGGCTCACACAGAAGAGCAGTTGTAAGAACTGGACAGTGTTTCTCTCTCTGGCCTTTAAGGTCACAGTGAGCCAGAGCCAGCTGGACAGCAACTCACAGAACATCCAATGCATCCAATGACTGCACGCATGTCAGTGTCAACTGCGCTCTTGAGTGCTTTCCACGGCTGGCTTTTTAGATGTCGATCTCGGAAAGCTTTCTTCCAAAGCTACCCGGTCTTTCAGTTAGCAGCCTAATGGTTAATCGTGGCATCACCCAGGGGCTCTAACAGTTCTCTGGTCCTGCTCACCCTTTGGACTCCAAAGTCTCACCCACCATATATTATCGCATTCAGGCTGCCATGCTAGGCTGGAGGTAGGAATTATACTATCCATTCCACTTCTACAGAGAAGTAAAGAACTAAAGGAAAGCTAGCCTAATACCAAATCTAGGCCTTTCCTCGGCAGACACACTGTTTCAGAAAGGAGAGAAACCAAAGACCTGCCTTTAACCAGCGGCTGCCTGTAGATCCTCATCGTCGACATCATCGTCATCTTTACCGCTGTTGTTATTTTTACTACCCACATTCTAGTTTTAGCACCTGTCGCTCCCATGAAGCTGTCTTATCCATGGCTTTGTGTTATCCTGACTCACCGTGGTCTTAAAGGGCAGCGTAGAACATTACTCTGGGCTTACCAAGGCTGTAAATCTTCACAGGAGGGGAAGGCCCCCTCTTTCCCCTGCGGAAAGGCTGGTGGCTTCAAACCACTTACGTTTCTGTTAGCTGGCCAACTTGTCAACCACTAGACTACCATGGTTCTTTCCTAACAGCGGGTGAGAAAACCGAAGCCCAAAGTCCCAAACCCAGGAGGTGGCAGGACTGAGATGGAGAGCTGCGCCTGATGTTGTTGCACCCACATTTTCTATCTACTTGCAAAACCAATGCAAGGCAGAGGCTACATCTGATCTGTCCTCCTTATCATCACTAGTTGGGCTAGACGGGGTCCTTGATGGGCGTTTGTAGAACTAAGGAGGCCTGACTTGCAGTAAGTCCAAGTCCTGTGCTTTGAGACCCCTGAGAAGAGCCCCCCAGGTGCCTGCATTTGATGTAGCTATAGCCGCTTCCCTCTGAGTTGGGTGGATCTGGTCTGAAGGGTCCTTCAGCTGTATCTTAAGGCCAAAGATGGTTCATTTTCACAATCAGTGATGCTCTCAAGTGTCTCTTGCTGGCTCTTGAAAGCTCACCTCAGGTTGGCTTCAGAGAGCTCTGCCACTTGCCAACCTCTGTCTCTCCTTGCTCACAGGGCCACTCCTCTGACCCAAGCCCCTTTCCCATCATACCCCCTGGCCCTTCCTTCACTGGATGCAAGGGTTCAAGCCTATTGCTCTGCTTGTCTGCCACCTATCCCCTCACCCTCCTCATTGCCTTCAACAGTTTCTCCATTCCCAAATCTGTTCCCCCCTGGTTGGAAGAAGACCAGACCCTTTCTTTCCTGAAGTAGCCCTGTTTCTATGGTCAGAGTCCTGATTCTTTCCTCTTCAGGGGCCCTGCTCCAAACCTGGGCCTCCAGAGTCTGCCCCCTCCCCCAAACTAAATCCCCAGAAGTAAGGCTTGAGTCCCTATGTTTTCTAGAGCTCCCCAAACCATTCTAATAATGTGCTGTCAGCATTCTGAGAACAACTTGTCTTTAAACAACAACAACGAAAACCAGAAAAAGAGAAAGAAACGAAACAAAACAAAATACAAAGGAACAACAAAGACTAGACTAGAAAACACCAGCGTGCTGCTTTCTGCATAGTGAGACTATTGTTTCTAAAAACAGCTCGGTTTCTCTCCGAGCATGTGGATGGGTGTAAGTAGATGTGTCATCCAGGATATGAGAATGCATTTCTTGCTGTGCAAAATGTAAAAGTAAAACAAAATAGAAACACTTCTCCCATTTCTGCTTTAGCTCCTGACTCCTCTACAGCCAAGAGATGGGAGAGAGGAGCACCCCAGCTGTCACTTCATCCTCACCCTCATCCGGCTGCAGCAGCTGCAGCCCCAGCATCCCACAGCCTCTTCTCTGAACCCCCTCTTTCCACCAGCTAGTGGGTTTAGACAGATTGATGGCTCTCCTGTTCGGGAATCTTCTGTCCATGGCCAAGTCTCCTGGTGGCCCCATCTCTGCCACTCACTGGCTACTTCTCTCCGACTCCCAAATGTCTCTCAAGCATCTCATGTTTGTGGTTGTTCTCCCTGTTTCTCTGTCAACACCCTCAACTCTTAGTCAATGTTTCTATTATTCTGTGTATGAGACATTCAATCCATACATCTGCAGTTTCCTTCCTTGAGCTCCAGTGCTGCAGCTAGCTAGCTTGAGATGGGGGCTGGAGGAGAGGGATAGTGCTGAGCATGGTCAAGGCAAGTCATGCATTTTACCACGAGAGGCAGGGGAGGCGAGCAAGGACGAGCTGAGCTGCATTTTACAGTGGAGGACGCTGAGGCTCGGAGGGCACTTTCATGTCCACTTACACTTACTAGAACCATGGTTTCCTTCCTGAGGAAGGAATGATCTACATGAAACTCCATGTTCACATGCTCTACAAGAAACTCCATGTGCACAAATGTCAACTTTGACCAGATGGAGTCAAGACCAAAGGGCATTTCCAAGGACACAACGAGGTTCAACCCGAGGGGATGAAATGAAGGAAAAGCTCCACAGTTCCTTCATCCTGGTGCTTCCTTCTCTCCCCTCTTTCTTTGTGCAGCACCACAGGGCCTAGATGATGCCTCTGCCTTGGAGAATGTCCTTCACCCTTGTCTCCTAACAGGTTAAGAGCTGGGGTCCAGGGCTATGGTGCGTGGGGCAGGCTAATCATGTGAGCTTAGGGAAAGTGAGGGACTTTTATGCATCCACCATGGGGAAATAGGGACTAGGGAAGGACGGAGTTGGGTGTCTTCTTGTTGCCGTCACAATATGCAATCACCTTTCAGCTCATCGTTGCTAAGTGCTGCCCTCTGTGACAGCTTCCCCTTCCTCCAGACTGTGGAGCTTCACATAACCAGAGCCCTTCAAAAATCTCTCAACATCTCTATTGCAACCTCGTTCCTACATCTCCAATGACAACGTGACCAAACAAAAGAGAACACGTGCTTCTTGTGATGAAATATATTTCAGTGATATGTGTCAGTTTTCACTGATAACAAAACACAAATGACACATTTGAATTTTTCAGGATAGCAGCTCCTGCACTGGGGGATTTTCAAGCCGATCCCAAGCACGCTCTAATAGATGCTCATGGATCCCATCAGCCCATGAAGAAGCAGTCTAGTTTTAGAAATCATGCATTATCAGAAGCATATCCATGTAAAGACACTATCAATTCTATTGGTTTTTAGACCATCTCTGTAATGCTTTGTTAAGTATGGAGAATGTGCCCGAAATCAGAGGCTAGGGCTGTGGACCAAAGAAAGAAGTTACGGCTGGCAGAGGCTGTGGACAAGGAAATTGCTTCATCGCTGTCATTGGTACACATTTACGACCACCTGCACCTTTTATACCACTGTGACTTTTCTCCTGCCTTCACCATCAATACCCCCACCATCACACCCGGCTTTCGAAAGAACAGCATCAGAGGTGTGCACGACTTGTCTTCAAAACAAGCAGCCATCTAGGCAAGGCATCAGTTAAGTCCACATGAAAAAAGAGGACCAGCCTGTGTGAACTAAGGATTGCCAATAATAAAATCCAAATTTGAAAGGAGGAATGAGTTCAGAGTTTAAATTGTGAACGGCTGGCTTGCAGCAGGCTTTGGGTGAGAATGGAAGCCTCAAATAGATGTGCCAGGTCCACACGTGGACTAAGTCTCCAGGAAGCCCCTCTACCACAGTCTAGCAATGTGAATAGCTTTTCTATGAGACTTAAAAAGTCAATTCTGGCAGCTATAGTTGGGTTAAAATGCAATACTATATCATATCATCTCCCTGTTGACCCATTTTCAAGTTGTTTCAGCTTTTAATATTTGCTGCTTTCTTTTCGATTGAGGTTTCTCGATTTTTGTCTAGTCTTTGTGATAATGCTTGCTCTGTATATTTTCTATGATTTTTCTGTATATGAAGCCCAGGGTAGGTGGATCGACCGCGACAGTAACTGGAGAAATTTTTCCAAAGCAATTTCCACCTTGGTGGTGTGGCAGGGGAGGAGGAGGAGGGATGGGAACTGACAGCAATGAGCATCAGAAGACAATGTTCTGAACCTGATTGGATGATGATTGCACAACTCTTCTTATTGTGTCTGTGAATGAGTCCCTTAAATGATATGTGGAGCACGATACTAATGAAACGACTCAAAAACATCTCCATCCTCATCACCACCACTACAAGGACAACACCCCCCAACACTCTCGCAGGATGGGGGCCAAGCGGCACTATTTCGGCTAAAATCCAATGATGCTGCTTAGAGTCACTGGAAATATATCCTATGTTCCTGCGAGGGGGTAGAAGTCGGAGGATACAGTAAGAAAAAGCCAGGTTCTTCTAGGAGACAGAGGGTGGATTTCGAATAAGAAGCCTTCCCAGTTTCCACTGAAATTTACCCTCTCTCCAGAGAAGGAGAAACCACAAAGAGCCCCGGGACAGAAGCAGAGCCCTGGCTCAGATGTCAGGGCTCGGGCAGGGAGCCCAGGAACTCACCGTTGCTACTGTTGTCGTCCACCAGAATGATCTCCTTGAGCAGGTGTGCGGGTGTGCGGGCGATGGCCGAGTGGATGGAGCGCAGCAGCACGGAGAGCGCCTCGTTGACGAAGATGAACACGATGCTCACCTCTGGGAGACTCTCGGGGAAGGAGAGGTTGCGGCACCTGGAATTAAGGTGAGTCAGACTCAGTCCTGCCCATGACCAGACCGGGGTCCTTCAGGTAAGAGCCCACCCAGATCTCTGTTCCAGCTTTGCTGAGAGCCCAGAATCCAGCTTCCTCCCCAGGACCTCTTCTCGGATGCTCTCCAGACAGACTTGGTGTCAGTGGAAGTCAGGCCCATGGCCACAAAAACCAGTCTGCTTGACCAGAGTCTGAACCTCTCAGATAATTGCAGCCGAACCCCTGAATGAATGTGTGGTAAGCCGAGGCTGGCTGACCTAAACACCGGGCGAGATCAGCTGCTAGGAAAGGACATGACTTTGGGGTGAAGGTCAACAAAAATAGGAGAAGTCCTCCAGAAGATGGATTGGCAGAGCAGCTGTAAGAATGGGCTGAAATGCAGTTTAGGACGGGACCATGTTATAGGCTGTTACATACACAAGGTTGTTCACTCAATAGCAACAAAAGATGGAAATTGGAGCCTTAAATGCCTGGAACCTAAGCAGGAGCTCACTACTTAGTTCCTGAGAGAAGGATCAACATTTCCTAACCAGATAAGACGGAATTCAACCAAAGGGGACTCTCAGAAATTCTAAAAGAGACACTAACACCAAAGTGAGGGCAATCACCCTTAGATGACCTGCCAAAAGAGAGAAGCATGCCTCCTCCCTCGAACTTCTGTCTCCTTCACCCTAGAAGACTTGCTGCCTGTGTCGTCCTCACAAGAATTCAGCCTCCAGCACCAGGCTGTCACTCACATCAGAGTCTTAACAGAATTTTCCATTGGCAGGAACTTGGCGGCCACCAAGTCAAGTCTCAGATGACAGGTGAGAACACGAAGACTCATAAGGATGGGGTCCCCACCTTCATTCATAAAGATGGAGTCCCCACCTTCAACGGCCCTGGGTGTCAGTAACCAAGCTACCCTCTACACTCTGGTCTTCTGACATCTATGCCTGGGCCCTTTCCCAAAGAAGAGGTGATCCTAACTGTCCCATTCTCTCAAAACCAAGCCAAATTCACTGCCATTGAGTCAGTGCTAAGCCATAAAGACCCAGGAAGACAGGGCAGAACTGCCCCTTAGGTTTCTAAGACTGAGACCCTTAGCAAGAGTGGTAAGCCAGAAACAACGTGGTGGTCTCTTATCTAAGGGGCAAGGGAGGTGGAGTTATAGAATTAGACATGGGCCTTGGCAGGTGAAAAGGAATCTACACCGGAAGGCGCCAGGTAATACGTAGAGCCTTGGTGGCCGAGGGCACACCCCAGATCTTCCCCAGTAGGCAGAGCCATGGTGGGCATTCCCATGTGACACCTTCCCCTGGTGCAATGCTGCTCCAGAACACCTCAAGCACTCATCTTCAGCATCGCTGAAAGAGAAACTAAAGCAACAGGTACAGGGCCAAGCCAGGCCCCATCCCAGGTCTGCAGATGAGACAGGCCACTCTTGCTGCCTGCCATTGAAGGCTCCCGGGGCTCAGGACTGGGGAGCACTGTTCCATTGTTCGTAAGCAACAGGCGCGGCCAGGTTAGAAATACAATCAGGAACATAATAGCACCGGGCTTCATCTCCTCGGTAATTAGTGTGTGCAGGACAGGAAAGGCCCGCTCTTCCTTAATGAGGAAGGCTGCCGGAGAACCAGCGCTGAGCAATTTGGAGAAATCACCGTGGGGCCCCAGCTTGCTTAAGAGCAAGAGATTAATAAACTAAAATCACTGTCTCTATGGTTACCAGAAATTTACAGAAACTTCTCCCATTCTATTTCCAGATCTCCTCTCTCACGGAAGAGGGGGGCAAGGGGGTGGGAGAAAGGAAAGAGTTGAGCCTGTTTCCAAATCCATGTCAGGTTTTAAAATTTTAATAAACCCACCAGGTTTAACAGATCGAAGCACAGTTCACTCACTCTCGAATTTGTTCATGAAACGTGTGTTTATGGGCTGGTTCCACACAGCAGGGCCCATGCTAGGTACGGAGGGTTTGGCAGGAAGTGGACTAAGTTGCTGTCTTCATAGAACGTCTACTTTGATCGTGAGAGCAGGTAGAAATAGACTTAAGTGCCCAATGCCACCCAGGTGTGGAGAGGAATCGTCGCTCAGTGTAGGACGGCGTGATGTGGGGGCCGCTGCTCTGGAAGGCATTCTCAGGGAAGAAAGCCTGTTGCAGGAGAACCTTTTAACTGAAATCTACATGACATGCAAAAGTGGACCCAGTGAAGATGAGGGGCTGAGTGAGCAGCCCTGATGGGGGAGAGGAGAGGAAGGAAGGGCTTGGCTCTGTCAGCTGCATGAAAAGGAGGCGGGAGATGGAGATGGGTAGTGGGGAAGGAATTTCAAGGAGAGAAGTTGAGATATCATCTTGAAGTCCATGGGACTCTTTCCAAGTTTTGTTGTTGGTAAGGATGTGAGGCTTTTTTTTTTTTAAGCCAGGAGATGAAGGAATCTTTATTATTATTTGGATTGTTAAAAATACAACGAAAGAAAACAATCTGTAAGAGCTATGCAGACTGTAAGCCAGATACAATATAAAATGAGCCAACACATCTCTTTTTAAAACCCTTTCCTTTGTCCCCAAATGTTATTTAATTTTGTACCACATAGTAGTTTTTAAGAAAATGAACTAGAACAAAGCAAAGCCTTTGTCCTTTTTTATATAGTTTTTTTATACACATATGGTATATACTTTTAAAATAGCTGCACAACTTTAAAAAACTCACTGTTAGAGAAGTGCAGTCAGGCAGACCATGCTTCTCAATATTAAATAAAACCCAACCAGTTCCATACTCTTCTAATATTAAAGCTGCCTGGAAAAGGGGACCGGAGAAAGAACAGGGAGCTATAAAATGGAATCACTCTTTCTTATAAACACACTACTTCAAAATCTTGCTATTTCCTTATCTTAACCCTTTTACAGCATTTTAAGAAATCTCACCTTGCATGTTGGAAATGCTAACATTGCTAACTTAGACAATGATTAAGATGTATAGCTAACCATCAAAGCATTCCTTCTGACCGGCACTCAGGCAGCTATGGAGACCAGAGACCACCACTGAGGCTTTCCTTGTTCTTGAGTTCCATTGGTTCTTCACAATCCCATGCCGAGGAGCAGAATTGCCTCAAAAAGGACCCTAGGCTGTAATCGTTGGGATGCAGATTGCCAAGCCTGGTGGCCCTGGAACTTCTGGATGGGTTTGAACTGCCAACCATTCTGTTGGCAGCCTACCACTTAATCATTTGCAGCAACAATGCTCATTCCCACTGCTCCTGCCACAGAATCAATGCTGATATATAGCCATTCTGGAAAAGAGTTTCCAAGGTGATACATCTTGATGGGACCAGACTGCTTCATCTTTCTTGGGCAGAGCAGCTGGTGGTTTTGAATCACTGACCTTGCAGGTAGCATTCCAATGATTATTCAGTAGGAACATCATGGCTCCTTAAAGGGCCAAGGTAAGCATGGAACACCCAACCCCTTTGTTCCTTGCTTTCAAAAATAGCCTTCTACACTGCCAAATTCACACCACATAATATTTACTTTTCTCAATAATATGTGATAAGCAGCTTCAAATAAGGTCAATAAACCCATACGTGTTCAGCATTCTCATGGGGAGCTCTGCCAGCACTGAAGATGGTATCCCTTGTCTTAGACTCACTTTCACACCTGCCCAGGGGTGGTCTCCGTGTTCTTGGATCTGCAGATTGTGCCCAGCAGTGTGAAGGGTTAGCTGTTGTCATAGTAATGTCATCTGGTGTCAATTTGAGAGGATTATGAATGAAGGCGTGGAGTCTAGGCTATCAACCAGATTATAGCCAATGAGGTCTCTGAGTGGGCATGGCCTTTTCCTGAGAATTCTGGGAAATCCTGTATTCCTTCCTGGAGGTGGGGGGCCTCTCTACTAAGACACCTGGCACTATGCCAATAGACTTCATGCCCTGGGAACTGGAGAAAGTCACATGGAAACCCTTACCAGCACAAAAACGCTTATAGTGCCGCTGGATCCAAAAACTTCCTGCTCACTCTCCTGTGATCGTTCTGCATTCAGCATCATTGCAAGTGTCTCATGAGTCTGAAGGGGACTTTATAGATTGGTATGGGACATATGGGCTAATATTAGACTTGTGGGGTTGGACTGGACTGAGTAGGGATGCTTTCTTAAAGTGCAAAACCCTTTATATAAAACTCTTTTATACACATATGAATTTCTATGGATTTGTTTCTCTAGTCTATCTGGACTAACACAGCTGTCTTTCACTTTATAATTCTGAATATAACCATAGAGTTGATCCTGGCTATTGTTGGGTGTCATTCAGTTGCCTTCTGTGACCACAGTTGAAGGGCCCCACCACAGTTTCTAGGGTATCACCCTCCCAGCAGCAGAGCGGCAGATTTTTTTTCCCACATTGCCACTGGAGGGGCTTGTCCCCCACAACCTGACAGTGAGAGACCAGGTGCCCATGAGGGCACCTTTCCCCCTTGCCTCTGCGACCTGGTTCAGTCTCTTTCCCTAAAGCACCTGCCCCACCCCAGTCCTGATGGCTCGCCTTTCACCCACCAGCACCAAACTGCTAAGTTTGTTTTACTCCCTAAATTCTGTTCAATACAATTTTCATACATGAGTACAAGATGCTCTTATAAAAAACATACAAGACATTTTAAAGCACAAGAGTTTTTTTTTAATATAAAAATGCTTCTGAATCGCATAGAACTACTTGTAGCTGTCTCCCTCAAGGATGATATATGCTTCCCACAGCAGGGACTTTGTTTGGTCGTGTGCTAGCCCCTACCTGAGACCAGAGTCGGACACATAAAAGGTGCTCAATAAACTTTTAAGGAAGTCAACAAGGTTGACAGTGGTGTTTATCAGATGCACTGCTGAACTTGCACATGCAGACTATGGATCTCAGATGGTTTCATTTCCTCAAAATCCTCTGTTGAAGGAGGTTCTTCCTTTTCTGTTCTCTCTCCTCCCCAAACATGAGGCCCTGAGTCCCACTGCGCAGTTTCCTGAAGCTCCCCATCTCCATGTGCCAGTTATTAAGTGATTCCTCCAGGTCAAACATCCTGACCTCCTTACGTCCCCCTCTCCTTCCTCTTTCCTCCCAGAAGCCACTTGGGTCCCTCTCTGCAACAGTCACAGGACGACAGGTCTCTCTCTGCATCACAGGCCATCCCCTCGTCCTGGTCACTTCTTCCAAACTGGATGTGGGAAAGCAGGCGAGACGAAGGATGGGTAGACCACGAGACACAAGACAGGATCGTTTCTAGGGAAAGAACTTTGGGGGGGGGGGGTACCAGTTGCTGGTCCCAGAGTTGCTTCCCTTGCTGTGTGACTTCACATGCTACGTCACCTAGTTCCATGCGTGGGCCATGGACCATAATTGTTAGAAGATGTGATACATAGGCCTTGCCTCTCAAAACCTTTCTGGGTTTTATCTCTCACGTGTGGTGAATAGAGGAGTTTGCCAGCTTCTCCTCCCTCCCAATCAACATATTGTTGCCACTGCCTGCCACAGGAAACAGCCTCTTTTCCCATCAACTCCACGAGATAGCGTGGCCACCTCATCCTGGTTTGTTCAGAAATTTCCTAAATTTAGCACTGACAGCCCCACATGCAGGGAGCCTGTCAGACCCAAACAATTTGGGGCACGTGGCCAGCCTACTACTAGACCACAGCTTCTTGAGGGCAGGGACTGATCTTGTTCTCTGCTACCTACCCATGGTCCTGCATAGCGCCTGAAAGTTAGCGAGAAATCAATGGGCATTTGCTAAATAAGTGGATATATAGCTTTCACAGCCCCTAGCCTGTGCACAGGACCAGGCAGGGCTTCATTCTCTTGTGCATGGGGGTCGCTATGATTTGAAACCCACTGGATGGCACCTTACAACAATGGCAACATGTATGTCTACTCAGGTCAACAGGGAAGCAGTGTCTTCATTGCAGAGAACAGAAGGCACTAAAACAGGCAAAGAAAAGACACCCCAGTGCCTTGTCCACATACCTACTGATCACAGTCACTGTCCGCACTGTCAGACACAGAGCCTGCAGAAGGCCGGCCTGAGGCCTTCCCAAGGACCACCTCTGAAGAGGTCTTCTTCCAACTCCTGCCCAACCACCGCGGTTCCATCATTCGTCCACTTTACCCCTCAACCCAGCATGGACCACCATGCCCTTCTCTGTCATATTTACATGGCACAGATATTCTCCACGACCACTCGACCCTTCCAGGATGTTGACCACCAATGCATACCTATTCCCTCTTGCCTACCATTGAAACGCTGTCCACGCTCTTCCAAACTGGCCTTTCTCCCCAGCGCTGGACGTCAGCCTCTGTGCTCCCGTCTCCCTTCTTGTAGCTCAGAGGAGCCACTGAAGCCTGAAGAACAGCACACGTGTGACTGATGTGCTGCCTTCAAGTCAGTCTGCCTCACGGAGGCCTGCGCACAATGGAATAAACATCACGTGGTTCTCTGAGTGCCCCAGAGAGGTTTCTGATTGGATGGCTGCGATCCATAGTGTTTGGCTGAGTTTGGGAAGCGCAGCCCCAGGCCTTTCTCCCTGGTCTCTCTGAGCCTGGAAGCTCTGCCAACACCTGCCTAGTGGGAGAGCAGCAGGCGAGTCTCCAGCAATAGACACGGGGTAGCTGCACACAAGAACTGAGGCTGCATCTCCCTCGTGGAAGGTGAGAAATTCCCAGCTGGGAGTCCCATGTAATTAGCCCACTGACACTGAAGCTTCTGGAGGAAGCTCAACTCTGCAAGACTGGCTCCTTCCTCAATGAGAGGCGAGCACATTCTCCTGTAAAATGAAGTCATTAAAGTTCCTGTTTTACTTTTATCCTTGTTCAAAGTTGAGCTATTTTCTACTAGAGATAAAAAACCAAAAACAAAAAAAACAAAAAACAAAAACCAAGGCATCCTTGAGTAGGGAGTAAGATGCCTGAGTAATAAGCCAGAATTGATGGTCACAGTAAAATCAACTTGATTGATCTCCGCACACACAAATTGCTATGCAGAGAGCGAGCAAGTACGTAGGAAGGCTGTCAGCAGAGTGCCCTGAGATGATGTGGAGTTGTTTATGAGGCAGCTTTAAACCCTGAGCTTCCATGCCTTGACCCTTGAGAGGTGCAGAGTTGAATCGAGAAGGTTTCTATGCTGTGTAGCCAACATTACCCGATGTTCTGGGTACCTCCAGGAGGTCCCAGTCTACAAGGGCAGACACTTCACTGGAAGCTTGGTACAAGGGAAGTGGGGAGGGGATAAGGCCTGCTCCAGAATGAATAAATCGGGAACAGGCTCCCCGGTTACACCTTGGGAACAGGATCCAACTCCCACAGTGCTCTGGGTGTGGAGAGGAGGGTCCCACCTGGGCAAAATAAGGAGCAGGTGATTGTGATCGTTAGATTAGGT
>PVJH01005891.1:0-26244 GCA_004026705.1 Nesogale talazaci
AAGAGGAAGCCGTTGTCCTGGGCTGAACTCCGCCTCACTTCTGCTGGAAGGCAACAGGTGGCCTGCTTCGGTCACACACAGATTTGACTTTCCATTCCAAAGCCTTGAGGAGCGCTGGGAAACAGATCCTGGGAATACCTGGTTGCCCAAGAATGGAAGATGCTCGTGTCCAGAGGCGGGAGGGTCCAGATCTCTCCAAGTCCTGTCTCTTCCACAATGATGACCTGCCCCCAACTGCCTCCATGCACTTTCTGAATCACGTCTCGACACAGGGGGGCACCCTGGCTGGGATCCCTCACGGGGACTCTGGCCAGTTGAGCACACCTCCCGACCTCCATGTGTCAACACGAAAAAAGCAGGGCCAACACAAACGCAGGCACGCACTGCTTACCATGAAGGATACGCTCGATGACTTTGGACGCGACATGATGTGATGTGTATGCTGCGTGGACATTATATTCAGACCTTAATGGAATCCACTGCCAGGCCTTCCATCAGCGCTGGTGATGAGGCCAGAGGAACAGGTGGCAGCGGCAGCTGAGAGGGCAAATGCCGGAGCAGAGGGAGAGGAAGTCACTGGGGAGGGAGGGAAGGGCCTCAGTGGGAAAAGCAGCCTGGCCCCTGCGGCCCCCAGCCCTATCACCCAACCTGTCCACTGGACAAGACCAGAGAACCTGCGCCCAGATCCGGTCTTCTGCCTCTCTTGCCTGTAGCCCACTTGTGGTTCGGGGCTGCAAGAGTGTGGGTGGGAGGAGTCTTTAAATGTAAATGGAATCAACAGAAAGAGCTGCTTTCCCTCTTAAGAAAGGCAACAGGGCTGAGCCCTGGTGGCATAGTGATTGTACAAGGGACTGTGGCCCACTGGGGTGGAGGTTCAATTCCAGCAGCGGCTCTACAGAAGCAAAGGCTGGGGCTCCTACTCCCACCACCAGAAGGCAGTGATGGCAAAAAAATGGAAAGAAAGAAAGAACGAAAGAACAAAAGAAAGAAAGAAAGAAAGAAAGAAAGAAAGAAAGAAAGAAAGAAAGAAAGCCAACAGAAGAGCATAAACCTCATGGGCTCATGCCCGTATAGGGCTTTGGATAGTGTCTGTGTGGTGGTTAAATGACTCCTTCCTGCGCGTGTCTTGCCATTGTAAAATTCAAGAATGCTCCATGGCTGTCCGGGAAATTAGTCTTTGCTTTGGGAGGCTTGCAAGCGCGCCACACAGATTGTCTATCCCCGTGACTGTCAACACAGAACTAAATGTGTGCACATAGCATCGTTAACAATGACATCATAGTCCTCGTCATTCTGCTTCCCAAAGCGTTACACCAAACCGATGGAACAGAGGGCTGGGCTAGACCTCCGACAATAGATGAGGCTGACCGCTCAGCTCTTCAGCGGATGTTTACGCGCTGCTTTGTTTTATAAGAGACAAGGTATCTCCATTCTGAGGGAGGCATCCCGAGAGATACTTGCTCAACACCTGCTGCAAAAAAAAAAAAATAATTATTCTATTTCTTTGAAGGAACCTTAATCAGTGGGTACATGAAATCTTGAAAAATGCTACTTGGGGGAGGGGGGTAGTTATCTACTCAAAGTCAATTAATACTCAGTTGATAAGCATTGGTAATCAATTCCTACACAAGTTCATGCAGATAGGTGACATTTATACTAAGTCAAACATTCTGCCTCAGGGTCCATATCTCATTGTTTTGGGTGTCAGTGAAGCTGATTCGGACTCGAGGGGACCTCCTGAGGCAGTGTGACTGTGCCTCATAGAGTTTCCTTGGCGGGAAACTTGATACAGCCTGGTCTTTCTCCCGTGGACCCGCTGATTGAATCTGAAGCATCAACCTTTGGATGAGTGAGCCAGCTCTTTAAAGAATTGCTTCACCAGGACCCCACAAAGGAGCTAGGGAAAATGGTGATAACATGTACGGTGGAAAAACAGTCTAAAACATGTAGGACATGCTATCTGTGGGTTGGAAGTCGTTGTTTTCCTGAATACTGGGGGCATTTAAACACAGTACCAGCTATCCTTTGGAAATTCTGCAGTCTTATGAGGTGATTTTCATTGTTGCGCTTGTCCTATATTAAAGAAAGAATATGTCTGTATTCCTGATTGCAATGGAAAGCAAAATATCGCAAATGAAAAAGCAGGATGGCTTTCTTTTTTGCTCCTTTCTCCTTCTTCCCATCTCACTGCCAATAATCTGTGTAGCTCATTTCAGGTTGGCATGAAACCACTTTAAAAGAAAAGTGAATCCAGGAGTCTTTCATAAGAATATCTCCATTTGAAATAGTAATTAAAAACACCTGGCTCATGCTTAAAGCCGCCTACCGTCTGATCACCAGGTAACCAGGATACCAAGGAAAACATGCTAAAAATCTGCCCAATATTGATTTGGAAACCGAGTTCTACAACTAATTAGGGAAAAAAGCAACAGCCACTAGTGAAAAACTCACCACCACTGCGTCGACTTCAATCCGTGGGGATCCGATGGGACAGAGTAGAACCACGCCTTTGGACTGTACATCTTGACAGAGGAGCCCTGGTAGCACAGTGGATTCTGAGTTGGACTCCTAACTGCAAGGTCAGCAGTCTGAATCCAAGAGCTACTCCGAGGGAGACAGACAGGGCTATTTACTTCTGTGCAGTTTCCTTCTCAGAAGCCCACAGGGGTAGTTCTACCCTGTCCTGTAGGGTCACCATGAGTTGCAGTGTTTTTTGTTTGTTTGCTCTTTCTTTTGGAAAGTTTGACTGGAGGAAAGGGCTCCTTCAGCTTTGAATGACTGATGGGTGTGAACTGCTGATCTTATGGTTAGTAGTTCAGTGGGTAACTAGCTAACTGTCCCACTGGTACTTGAAGGAGAAAAAACTGCTACTCAGTAACCATAAGAAAAAATATATATATATAAAAGAAAAATGGAAAGATTTCAGAAGTAAGGCCCTACTGCATTCAAATGACTGGCAAGTCCCAACATCATGTCGTCAGTGTTATGTCTTGCATAAGGAAAGCGATGTCATTCGTGGTAGTTATCGCTGAGGGCTGAAAGCTCTCTCCACTGCTCATTAACCACTCAATGCCCCCTGCTGTTCACTTTGTTAATCTAGGGCCTTTATGTGGCCAAAAGCCTACATAATTCATGGCCCGGCTATTCAACTGTCCTTTAATCCATTCTACACTGTGGAGTGGAATTATTTTCTCCAGATGGCCTCCATTGACTCTTCCCAAGCACCCAACAGTGTTTTGATGTGCAGTGATAATAAAATATTTCTTCTTTCATTCCCTTCCCCAGGAGGAAGTATGGGCACTCATCTTTTCTATGGGGCACATTTCTGTGCACTCTTTCTGTGTATATCTCAGTACTTTCTTGTCCCTTGTCTTAAAAGATTCTATTCATAACCCACTGACATCAAGTCCATTGGGACACAAAGCAACCCTTCATAGAGTTTCCAAAGCTGTCAATAATTACAGGACAGCTCCAACTGGTGTCCAGGAACCACGAACCACACGCTTTGTGGATAACAGCCCAAAGCTTACCTCACAACGCCACCAGAAACACATCTTCTTATGTCCCCAATTCTGTCCATTTCAAATATAGCATCTACATTCACAAGAAAGGAGCAAAGGTCTGAAAATTCACCAGTGACACTCACAGAAACCCTCTATAGATATATTAGCCATTGGGACCTTATTATATGCCAGCCATGGTTCTTAGAGAGTTGAGGGTGTTAAATTACTTAATCTCCTCATGTATTAAGAGGAGGTCACTCTGGCTAACATCAGATGAGTAAACTGAGGTAGAGAGAGGTAACTTGTTTGGTTCTGAGTTCACAGAGCAAGTAATTGGAGAAGTTAGGTGTCCAACCACAATACTCTGCCTCTAGAGTCCCTCTACCTTAGTTTCCTTAGAATCATGACAACATTATATATGTATATTGATGCTAGGTGGCACTGAATCCATTTCAACTCATAACAACTCTATATGATGACAGAGTAAAACAGGCCCTGACAGTTTTCTTAAGGAGCCTAAGTGGTGGGTTGAGTACTGGGCAAGGTTGGCAGCTGAAGCTTGCTGACCTGTATTTCCTTCTGTTACATGAGCTAGGAGTTATCCTGCAGTTAGCAGCCCCGCAGGGCACAACAGGGTCCACAAGAGGTTTGATTTTCTGAGGAAGATGAAATAAAGGAGCCCTGGTAGCCCTATCAAAAAGACTGGCAACTTGAACCACCCAGTCACTCTGCAAGAGACAAATTTGAACCAAGAAAACCCAACAGGGCAGTTCTACAGCACCCACCAACTAGATGGACTTACTGTAATATTAAAGATTTTAATATCAGGGGATCAAATAAAATACAAATATTTAAAAAATATTGATGGCAAAATATGTACAAATATGTTCAATACAATTGTTATATGGATTGTTATAAGAGCTGCAAGAGCCCCCAATAATATGATCTTTAAAAAAAAAAAAGGAGGGATTACATAACATTTTAAAACCTCCTTGAGAATCTTCTATGGAACATAAAATGTTCCAAGTTATAGATTCAAAGTTCATTCAAAGTTATAGATCATGAAAAGTCAGGTATTTTTTATTTGTTGGTTTATTTTATCAGGAATTTCTGTGAAGTTAAAAGAGGGGGGAAAAATCACCCACATGTGCATGGGAATCACGCAGAATGTGTTCTCTAAATCATGGATCTCATGGAAATAAGCTTTCAAATTCATGACATTTCCTATACTTTTTCTTTTGTAATCCCCACAAAAAACAAAACCAACCAAACAACATTCACTGTCATCAAGTCTATCCTGACTTATCATGACCCCAAAAGGTAGTTCCCCAGGTAGCAGAAAGCCACATACTCCTTCCAGTGAGCAGCTGGTGGGTACAAACAACCGACCTTGCCACTCATAGTACAACACAATACCCACTTCACTACCAGGGCTCTTTACTCAGTTGTTATGCCAGATGGTCTTACGTACACTGTACACAATTCTACTCTACTGAAGCATCTGATTTGGCAGCATGCCCCCAAAATGTTTAATAAATTTTAAAAAACTGACATTGAGCTGAATCTGACTCATAGCAATTTTATTGGGCAGAGTAGAACTGCCCATAGGGTTCCCAAGGTTATCCCTCTTTGCTGTGGTTGTTGTTAAATTTAAATCATTTTTATTGGGAGCTCTTACAGATATTATAATAATCCATACATCAGTTATATCAAGCAAAGTTGTATACACATTGCCATTATCATTTTCAAAACATCTTTCTACTTGAGTCCTTAAGGTTGTCTATCTTTTAATATAAATCATTTTATTAGGGACTCATGCAACTCCTATCATGATCAATACATACGTTAATTGTATGCAGACCACATTTTGCACATTTTTTGCCATCATCATTCTCGAAACATCCTCCATCTACTTAGGCCCCTGGTATCAGCTCCCCATATTTCCTCTTAACCCACTGTCATGCTCAGCCTCTATTTAGGTTTCAGTAATCTCTCTGTTACATTACTCTTGATCAATCTCTGTTAGGCCTCTCACACCCACCTTGTGACTGATTTTGAATCACTTGTTGTTCCCTTATCCCTAGGTTGGTCAACATCACCTCTTTTCTCCCTCCTTCCCATTTCCTGTATCCCCACTGGAACCATCCCGTTGTTTCTCCTGCAGACTGTTCATCCAGCCTATCTTATTTAGATAGACCTGGAGTGATGACAATATGTACAAAAAAATAGGCATCCCAAAATGAAGCCACCAAAGAAAACAAAAACATGGTAAAAACAACAACAACAACAAAATCCAATGTTCGATATATATGTAAAAAAAATTACAAATAATAGCAAAATAAAGACCTGTAAATAATTCAAGGTCTGTTCACTGTCGTTGTGGGGCCTTGGATCAGTGAAGGTCACTGTGTTTCATAGTGGGGCCGGTCATACGATCCTCTCTGTGTATTGGCTGTTCTGAGTGGAAATGTTGTCCTCAAGGCTTGGTGGAGCAGGATACAGTCCATTTTCTCTTCCCCCAGGGGAGTTTGCTTTGGAGGACAGCACTGAAGCTGTAGCCTGGGGAGTGGGACATGCCTGACCAGCGCACACAAGAACAAATGAAGGGGGAGGAAGAGAAAAGGTTGTCTGTCTTTATAGAAGCAAACGGCCTCATCTTTCTCCCACAGAAAGCTAGGTGGGTTCTAACCGCTGACCTTTTGATTAGCAGCGAGTGTTTTGGTCACTGTGCCATCAGGGTTCCTATAGAATCAAAAAGCAAAAACACACCAAACCCATTGCCATTCGGTCAATTCTGACTCGTATCAACTCTATAAGACAAGGTCGAATGGCTCCTGAGATTGTAACTCTCTAGGGAGTAGAAAGACTTGGGTTTTTTTTTTCTCTCCTGAAGTGTTCCAGTTGGTTTCAAACTGCTGAACTTTGCAGTTAGCAGTCCCATGTGAAATTGCTACACCAACAGGGCTCTTTAAAGAAAATGAATGTACCTATAAAATGGAAACCTCTCTCATTGTGATCAGTCAAGTATGCAGCATGTGTGCTTGCTCTTTCATCTCCAATTTAAATGTAAATCAGGTGAGGCTCCAATCTAAAGTGAACTCCCCCCACCTCCCACACACCCAAGTGGTTAACTACTGTGCTTCTGAAAAGATTGGTGGGTCCTGGTTTGAATTCGGTCCACAGAGTCTCACAAACAGGGGGCAGGGGGCAGGCAGTTCTACCCTGTTCTGTAAGGACACCGTGGCTCGGCATAGACTCCATAGGAGTTGAGTTGGGATTTGTTTGATGGCTCCTACAGGAACAACTTGAGGCTGTCCCTGTAAAGACTTACCAAGTCTTAGAAATACTGTATAAGGTCGTTGTGAGTTGGAATGACCCAGTGGCAGTGGGCTTATGGCTTTTTTGTTTGTCTGTTTTCAGTTCTGGAGCTCCTTGGAATAATGTCTGCTTGCATCAAGATATCTCGCCAGGGACAGTGCTACTCCACTGTCCTGTAGAGCCACTATGAGTTGGAATTGACTCCATCATAGTGGGAGTTTTGCTTGTTTGCTTGCTTGAAGAGCACTGCTTCATTTGTCCCCGTGGTTTTACTGCTTGTATTGCGAGCTGTAGAAGCACAAAGACTCGGGAATCTTGGAACTCAGTCATACCACAGAATGGTTAGGTTAACCTTAACCTCTTTGGATGGTTGAAAACCTAACCTACAAAATGCCCCCAGTCCCCTAATAGATTCACAAATGACTGCTTTCCAATAGTGAACAATTACATAACACGTACAAGATAGTGTTCAGTTATGCCGAGAGTCCCTCAACCAAAAGCCCAAACTCTCCACCATCAAGTCATTTCTGATTTCAAAGTGATTCTATGGGACAGAGAATACAGAACTGCCCCTTTGGGTGTCTAAGCGCTAAGTCTTTATGAAAACAGAGCAGCTCTTGGGTTTAAACTGCTAACCTTGGGGTTAGCAATGTGGCATGAAGCCCAATGTGGTACAATGGTTAATTCTTGGCTGCAAATGGAAAGGTGGGTGGTTTGAGTTCAGCCAGAGGAATCTCAGAAACAAAGCCTGAACATTGCCCCCTGAATCAGCCCTTGGAAAGCCTGTGGAGTACCTTGACCCACACAAGGTCATGATGAGTCAAAATCCACTGTACAGAAATGAGATTCAGATACGTTAATGATACATATAGAAACCAATGTCTTGATGAGATTGGCTTGCAAATAAAACGATGAGTCTGCCTAGCTCAAAAGAGACAAATATAGAAAATCAGTATTTGTTTCTCCTTTACTGCCATCTGCAGTTAATGACAACAAAATATTCCTTTTGGACACAAATGCAAATGGAACTAATTAATAATTTTCTACATAATGCTAATAGATTATTTCTATACCACTATATTTCAGGCCATTTCTTACTTTTTTCTTTAGCATTTTAAACTTTTTCTCCCTGTATGTAATTTGCAAATATCACCTCCTGAAAATATTTCCCAGAGTATTTTATAGTTTTTTTTTAAGTGCAGCAGGTCAGTGTGACCTGATTATTCAGGCCTGTGGCTGAGGCCCAGGCCCGTCTATTAATATCAATGTCAACACAGCAAGGAGCCTCGAAGGGCACAGCACTTTGTCCTGTATCCGTGCCTCTAATTCATCCTCAAAGAGTCCAGCATTTACTGAATTGTCACAGTGTGCTATTGGCCAAGGGACAGGGCGTAAAGGAGCCATTCAACTCTATCATGGGCTTGGTGAGTCCTCCACTGAGTTTGTCCCATGAACACCAAATATCAAACAAGGCCACATGTGACCACATTCCTCATTGTTTGCACAGGGCACACTTTGAGGGATCTTTATGAAATCATTATGGAGCCTAAGATGAGATTGGAAGATTTAAAGTAAGAATGTAGGAATTAGGAAGCCAAGGGTCTGTGATCTGCAGTCAAGGTGGTCTTACTGTGCATGTGGCTGCATCACGTTTGAGTCCGGAAATGACAGAAGACGAGGATAACACACGGGGGTGTTGAGAGGTCCCGTTACATAGCCTGGCACGATGAAGTGCCCGGCTTGTGCAAATGGTCCACAGGTTCAGCTGCTGATGGAAAGGTTTGAGTTTCAAGGCTACCCTACCATGTCTTCCAAGAAAGGCTTGGTAAAAACAAACAAAAGGCCAAGTGATCGACTTCCCCAAACACAGGCTCTGAAAAACCTCTGGCCCTCTATTCTGACCCTCATGGGGTCATCATGAGTTAGAGCAACTCAATGGCAACTGGTTCTGAGCGTAGAGATAGAGTGATGCCGTGTGCCTAGTTGTAGAACATTACATACATGCCATGTAGGCCAGGAAGGAACCCCATTGGTGTAGTGGTTATGTACTGGTCTGCTAACTGCTAGTTCAGCAGTTCAAAGCCTCCACAGCACTGAAAGATGAGGCTTTTTACTCCCGGAAAGAAATACAGAAACTCACAGTGACAGGTTTTTTTTTTTTAAATAGTTTTATTGGGGGCTCATACAACTCTTATCACAATCTGTACATACATCATTATATGCAAAGCACATTTGTACATTTGTTACCATCATCCTTCTAAAAACATTTTTTTTCTACTTAGGCCCTTGGTATTAGCATCTCCTTTTTCCACTCCCTCCTCCTTCATGGGCCCTTGATAATTTATAAATTATTATTTTTTGTCATATTGTACACTGTCCGATGTCTCCCTTTGCCCACTTCCCTGTTATTCATACCCCAGAGTGGAGGTTATATGTAGAACCTTGTAATCGGTTCCCCCTTTCTACTCCACCTTCCTTTTCCCCTTCTGGAATTGCCCCTCTCACCACTGGTCCTGACGGGATCATCTGTCCTGAATCCCCCATGTTTCCAATTCCTATCTGTACCAGTGTGCATCCTCTGGTCTAAATGGATTTGTAAGGTAGAATTCAGATCATGATTATGGGCAGGAGGAAGCATTAAGAACTAGAGGAAAGTTGTATATTTTTGCTACACTGTACCCTGACTGGCTTGTCTCCTCCCCATGACCCTTCTATAAGGGGATGTTGCTTCACCTGCACATGGACTTTGGGTCCCCAATCTGTACTCCCCCTCATTTAAATTGATATAATTTTTAGTTCTTTGATGGCTGATACCTGCTCCCTTCAACATATCTTGGTCACACAGGCTGGTGTGCTTCTTCCATGTGGACTTTGCTGCTTCTCAGCTAGATGTCTGCTTGCTTTTCTTCATAACTTTAAGACTCCAGATGCTATATTTTTTGATAGCCGGGCACCCTCAGCTTTCTTCACCACATTTGCTTATGCACACCTTTGTTTTCAGTGATCATATCAGGAAGGTGGGCATGCAATGATTTGATTTTTGTTCTTTGATGACTGCTAAATGATTCCATTGACCCCTCTTGGTCACACAGCCTTCTTCCACAGGGACCTATAGGGTAACTATGTCCTATAACCTGTCCAATAGGGTATATATGAGTTGGCATTGACTTGATGGTAATGAGGCTTTTTGAGAGGCCAGAAATGTGTTCAAACATAACCACCATTGTGAGGCTGGTGTGGGATCAGGCAGTGCTTCACTATGTTGCACAGAATCACCATGAGTCAGAACCAAATTGACAGCCCCTAACCACCACCACCACCACAGGTCAGGTGCCATCCTTGGCTCTTTTCATCATCAATCACAAACCTGTCATCACCATCGATCTTGATTACAAGTTTGATTACTTTTTAAAATGTGATCTATTAGCCTCTCTCTCTTGTGTGAACCCCCTCTCTTTTTCTCCTTCGCTCCCTAAGATAAGTATAAACTTGCAAGATTTGTCTTTTATGCTGTTGTTGTTGTTGTTGCTTGGTGCCATTAAATTGGTCCCAACACAGAGTGACCCTAAGAACAATAGGAGGAAACACTGACAAGTCCTGTGCCATCCTCTCAATTCTTGTTAAGTCTGAGCCCATGATTGTAGCCACCCACTGTGTCAGTTCCTCTTGTGGAGGGCCTTCCTCTTTTGCACTGCCCCTCTACCAAGCATGAGGTTCTTCTGCTGTTTTTCAGCTGTGTCTTATAATTTGAGTTTTCTTATGTCCTCTTAAGCAGACAGACCTAGTAGTTATGCATCACAGACTGAAAAATGCAGAGATGTAAGCAAAGTAGGTGGAAAGTCATATATAATTAAGGAAAACTGAGGGCGAACATTTTTCCCCCTTACGTCATAAGAATCATAAGTGTCCGTGGATGATGTCATCAGAGACTGTGTTTGGCCACTAAGTGAAAGGTTGGTAGTTAATTTGAATTCACCCCGGGCCTTCTTGGAATAAAGAACTTGACAACCTACTGCCCGGCGGACAGTTCTACTCTGACACACTAGGAAAGGGTCGCCATGGATCTGAATCTACTTGGTGACAACGGGTGGTTAAGATTCATTGACATACTGATAAAGGCCAGTGTATGCAAAGTTATTGAGAAAGGTCTAAAGCAGGCTTCATTTGCACCCATTTCTGTGAGATAGAGGATTTCCGGGCTCTAGTGAATGTTTCACAGTAGAATTGTGGACTTAAGACTTCAGCATTATAACCCGTTCCAGAGCAGTACGATTCCAAGGGGAACGGACACTTCCAGACAGGCATTAATCAGTAACTAGGCTTTATAGGAACATGGACTCACCACCGCTTGGTAAAATCAGAGGCCTGCATACTCCTGCTGTAAAGGACTAGATCGTCAATATTACATTCAATATTACATGTTTGGGGCCAGATGATCTTGTCACAATTATTCAACACTGTTGCTGCAGTACCCAGCAGCCTTAGACGTTAATGTGTCAACAAATAGGTGTGGACATACTCCAACAGTACTTGATTCACAAAACCAGGCTGTTATGCCACAACCCCTGTGTCAAAGGAGACCTGAAGGTGTGGTGGTTACTTCTTGGATAGCTAACTGCAAGGTCAGTGGTTTGAAACCACCAGCTGCTCCTCAGGGGAACACTGGGGCTTTCTACTCCTGTAAAGGGACAATCTGGGAAACTCCTTGGCTTGTTTGTCTGTGTGGTGTTAAAGGGTCCTTTGCTCACTGATCATGCGCTCAACTGCTACCAAAGGTGGACAGTTCTACCCACCAGCTGCTCTCCAGGAGAAAGGTGAGGCTGTGTGCTTCCATGAAGATTACAGCCTCATGAAATCCTTTGGAGCAGTAGGTAATCAACACCATTGCCCTGGTTTTTCTGGAATTCCCCCAGATCTCTCTATAGTTATATAATTATGCCACATGGACCTCTCAAATCATGAGAGCAGACGTATCACCATGACAGCTTCTCTGATGACGGAAACGGTGGCCACCATCCAGTTTTGGTTTTCTCTGAGGCTACAAAGAAGGTGCAGCCCATTCGTGAGATTCTGGAGGAATCCTCTCTGGAAGAGGCTGCCAAGTGAGAATTCTGGAGATCTGGGTGGCCTGTGTTTGGTTTCAAATCACTCAGTATAATACAAACTGGTAATTAATTCAATCTGAATTGATTTTGTATGCTACAAAGAAGTTCCCAATTTAAGTGTAGCTCTAACTGCACATATAAAGCACAAAAAGTCAATAGTATTTACTTTTTTCTCCTCCTTCTATCTGTTTCCCTCTCTATTTCTGTGTATCTATGTTGAACACACACACACACATATACACAAGCTTTCGATGGAACTTAGGCTTATTTACACTCTCTGAAACCAAACAGGGTTGGACTAGAGCCTGGCAGGAGTTGAGGTTTATACAAGAGCAAGAAACATACGCACTCACTCACCTCTGAATATCTATGTGTGTGATTGAATATACACACACACACATACACAAACAGAGCAAGAGCAAATCTAGGTGAAAGAGAGAGTTTAGAAGAAAAAGTCAGTAGTGTCCATTGCTTTCTGAAAGGAACAGTGACACATTTGCTGATAAAGATCAAGGAGGACAGTAGTCTTCAGTAGGGCAGCCATTCAATGTCAAACCCCAAACACAAACTCATTGCCATACAGTCCTTGCTTCTAACTCATGGCAACCTGATAGGACACAGTAGAACTGCCCTTGTGGATTTCCAAGAGTGTAACTTTTTTTTTTTTGGGGGGGGGGGGTCAATCACTTCCCTCTCGTGGTCGTGGGAGCTACCCAGCCTTGTTCCTGGAGAGCTGCTGCTGGATTTGAACCACCAAGCCTGTTGGCTGCAGACCCACACTCAACCACTTACACCACCGGGGCTCAAAGGAGTACAAAGCCTCATCTTTCAAGTGATTGTTGACCTACTGAACTTTACGTTAGCAGTCCAACATGTAACCCACTAGGCCACCAGAATGCTTTCAACCCAAATCCACATAACTGGGTTAAAGGGTAGTATCATGAAGAAGGGAGAAAAGACTGATGTGCTGGGGTCACATCAATGCTCATGGGAGCAGCAGTGAAGAGATCAAGTGAAATATGGCATTGGGCACACAACTGCTGCGAAGTGTCAAAAAGCAAGCATGCTATTTGGAGGGGTCAGGCACACCTGACCCGAGTCATGGTATTGCCAATTTCCTCCTCTGCTTGTGAATGTTGGGAATGGAGTAAGAAAACCCAAAGAAGATTTGATACATTTGAAACAAGGTATTGGCAAAGGATATTGAAAGTATCATGGACTGCCAAAAGAACAAACAAACAAATCTGTCTGGGAAGAAATGCAGCCAGAATACCCCTTAGAGCAGCGGTTCTCAACCTCTGCGTCATGATCCCTTAGAGGGTTGAATGACCCCTTCACAGGGGTCACCTGATTCATAACACTAGCAAAATTACAGTTATGAAGTAGCAATGAAAATAAGCTTATGGTTGGGAGGGGTCACCATATGGAACAGCATACGGAACCGTTTTAAAGGGTCGTGGCAATAGGAAGGCTGAGGACCATTGCCTTCGAGGCGAGGATGGTGAGACAGAGATTCCTTTGCACATGCTATCCGGAGAGTCCAGTGCCAGCAGAGTCATCACGCTTAGTAAAACAGAGGTGCGGTAAAAACGAGGAAAACTTTTGGGGAGACGGATTAGCATAGGAGCTGAAAAAATGAGTGCACCCATAAAGACAATTGTGAAGATGGCACAGGGTCAGGCCGTGCTCTCTTGTACCCAGTGTTGGCACATGTCAGAATCGACTTGTGGACACCTAAGGAGACATTAAATTGGAGTCTCGGGGTGGTGCATGTGGTTAAAGCAATTGGCTACTACCTTAATGTTTGGATGCTCACGGTCACCAAAAGGTGTCTCAGAAGGAAGGATTGGCCATCTGCTCACCCCACTCCCTGCCCGTCAAATCCATCATTGAAAATTCTGTGGGGCACAGTTCCAATACACATGAGAATCGATTGATTGCAACCAGTCGACATGGAACAAAGACCAGCTGATGCTTTCTTTGGACTCAACTGGATTTGAAATAACCTTTGGTCCTCTGATCTGATGATGTCAAGTTGTGCACTGCTTTTTCACACTACCCAGCTGATGCACCAACACTCTTCCAGGGTCAATGCTAGGCAGGTTCATGGCTATTCTAACTTTCCTAGAGCCTAGAGCTTCCTGCTGCTCAGTTCATGCCATTATGCCTGACAAAGGGTCAGCATGGTTTAGGGGAAGAGATTGCAAAGACATCACCCCAAAGCTCTATGTGGCCTTGGAAGATAAAAATACCAAGACAAACATTGTGGTTGTCATCTAATCTGGTGTCAATTTGAGGATTAAGAGCATAGGGGTGGAGTCTACCCTGTTAATCTGGAGAAGGCCAATGAGATCTCTATGTGGGCATGGCTTTCTCCTGAGAATTCTGGAAAATCTGGCCCTATTTCCCCCTTAAAAGTGAGAGACTCATGACTCTGTCCCTTGGATATGCTCTACTGACATAGACAGAAGGCTGACTCCCTGTGAGGAGAAGCCACATAGACTTGTCCTGATGGGATCAGACCTCTGGAACCAGAAAAGCCATGGAGACTCCTGCCAGTGCTGAGATGCTTGAGAAGCCACAGAGAGGCCCCTGCCAGGGCTGAGATGGTTTCACCACCATTGGATACACAGTACTATACACCCACTGGCCTGTGATTGTCCTGCTGTCATTGCACATGCTTCCTGACTCTGAAGAGGACTTTATAGATTGGTATCAGGCATATGAGCTAATATTGGACTTATGACCTTGGACTGGACTGGGCTGGGATGTTTTTTCAATGTTCTTGTATATAAGCCTCTTTCTTATACACATACGAGTGTCTACCCAGACTAACACAATCATTCTAGCCCAAAGGGGCACAGGCTTATTCTAAACAAAATCTGTCTAAACATGTCTCTGTTATTGGTAGAAGCTGCGGATATGTTCTCTAGGGAATGTATTCATCCTAGTTTCAGGGAGGTGCTTTCAAAGAAAAGTTCCTGTTCAAATAGTGGCTTCCCTGGGAATTTTCTGAACCAGTTCCATTCAAGGCAGAGAGGTTAGCTCAGAAGGTTACAGAAACTGTTCTTTGGGGTATCAAAAGGTCCCCCTTGAAGAATTTCTCCAAAGGACACAGGACAAGCACAAGGGCTTATTTAGAAGAAATGTGAAGATCACTGAAAACTGCATGGATGAGAAAAAGTCCAGGAAAATGGTGTCCCATGATGAAACTCACTCACTCATTCTTTAAAGGTAGCAAAGATGGTGTTTTGGAAATATATATATATTTTTTTGGTGGAGAGGGACCTTTCCCAACTACCCTACAGTCTTAATCTTGCTTCTTCAGACTTCTTTTTGTTTCCAGAATTCAAAGAACATTTCAAAAGAACATGATTGGAGTTCCTTGAGGATGCTAACACTCCATTTTGACATGGGGTCAACTGGAGAGTGCAGAATCCTATAGGGAAGGTTAGGAAGATGGAAATGTCATAGAGAAGGGAGCATTAGAATAGACTGGGATGATGTATCTACCACTCCTTTTAAAAGCGATTTAACTATGGAAGTGTATGATAGGTGAATGCTATATTAAGAAAGCTACTTTAAAAAGACGAAAGAGGACTGAGCCCCGGTAGTGTAGTGGTTGTGTGCGGGACTGCGGCCCACAGGGTTGGCAGTTCAAATCCAGCAGCAGCTCTTCAGGAACAAGGGTGGGCCTCCTACTCCCACCAGGGGGGCAGTGATACCCACAACAAAAGGTGAAAGAAACCATATTTGACCAACGAAAGAGTTTTGCTTAGGGGACATTGAGTTTATGTTAATGATGTTGGAATAATTTGGAAAAGGTGATCAAACATGATGGTACAACAGGTAGGGTATCATCGATGGCAAGGAATTATACAGGTAGAAGTTGTTGAAATTGAGAATATTTGCGTATATATTCTTAACCACAATTTTAAAAAATTACATGAATTAAAAAAAAAAAAGAAACGGATATAAGCATTACCTTCAGAAGTGTATGGAGCCTGATGGAGGGTAGGTTGAGAAAGAAGAGCTTCCAGTTTCAATATTTCTGCTTAATAAAGAATTCTGTGATTTTTCAAGCCGTATGTTTTCATTGACTATCTCTCTTTCGTTTCATCTATTTCTCTCGAGAAATAGAGACTCTCTCTTGGATGTTCAACTTGAACATTGTATCTTTGCCCTTGTCCCTGATATCCAGTCGACACTGTGGGAGAAGACTCATCAATGTCAGGGATGCAGCCCGGGAGGTGGCGCTTCCAGCAGGGATGACAGGCCTACTTACCTTCTCAGCCCGGTCACACCTTTTATTTTTAAACTGGTGAAATCACATGCACCAAGACCTTTATCAACACAACTTCCTTGTTTCCAATGCATTCGTTCCACTGTCCACCTTGGGCCACGATCACCGCTCCTTCTCATGCCATTTAAAAAGGGCGCCTGGGTCCTTGAACTCTAAGTCACATTGCCGTAAGTCAACTGTGACTCACGGCCACGCCCTAGGGCAGGGGAGGCCAGCCCTTGTGGGTTTCTGAGACTGTACCTCTTTACAGGGGGCTTCTATCTGTATCTCTTTAAGGAGTAAGCCTTGTCTGCCCTGGGTGGCTGGTGGTGTAGAACTGCTGACCAGCGTGTAGTCACTCTGTCATCAAGGTTACTGCCATTGGGCACTACACATCTTCTGGAATAGGAAGATGTGCAGCCGATCTGAAAAGTGCCATGTAGCCTTTAATTGTGAATGGCCTTGATCCAACACAGAAGCTGGTGAGATGTTAGAGCTGGAAGAAATGGTCATTTATTTTGAGTGCTGCCACTAACAGATGACTACAAGTTGGGTGGCCTATGAAGAGATACGGATTGCTATAAGAGCTGTAAGAGCGCCCAATACAATGGCTTATTAAAAAACACAAAGGAGAAGAGGTGTATTGCCTCACTTGTAAGATAGGAGGCATAATTCCAGTGTCAGGAGAACCATGTCATTCCCAAAGGCTGTAGGCCCTAGAGTCTAGAGGAAAAAGCTTCCTTGTCTATCCCAGTTTCTGGTTGCCCCAGGCACTCCTTGACATGCAGCTGCCTTCACTGTGATCACGAGCAGTTTTTCCTCTGCATGTCTGTCTCTGTAGGGACACCACTCAGATTAGATTAGGACCCACTCTCCTGTAACCGATAACTTCTTCAAAGACCGTCTTTCCAAACAAGGTCACACTCCCAGGTACCAAGGGGTCAGAATTTCAAGATTAAATTGGGAGCCGAAGGTGGGAGGGGTATGTGTACACAATTCAGTGGGCTACAGGGGCTGAGTACGGCTCTCATTGTCTCACAGTAGAACACCAACCACAAGGCCTGTAAAAGCAAAGTGACTTGTCTCAGGAGACAGGGCTTACGTTTTATGACAGCCAGGGCTGGGGTCCAAATTTCTTCGCTTTTAGTGGTTTTCCCTCTTCCCAAGCATTTATCTCTTAGGAAGAGATAAGAGGTTTTCAGGAGAAAGGGGAGGCTTTCTGCTCCCATAGTCACAGTCTTGGAAAGACACAGGGCCAGTACTACCCTGTCCTGCAGGGTCTCTATGAATTGGCATGGACTTGAATGGCAGTGATTTGGGAAAGTTCCCTCTTGCTACGGCTCAATGCTAACACATTAGTGGATTGTCAGAATGTTTAATCACTGCTCTGGGCATTACAAAGGGGTCCCAGTCTTGGCAGGACTGACATTTTGGAACCACAAGTCTTTGCTGTGGCAACCAGCCCTGTGTACTGTCTTTAGATTCTGAGTTTACTCATTAGGGGACAGTGGCATCCTCCTATCACACTGTAGTTATCAAAAACGTCCCCAGATTTCACCAACTGCTCCCTGGAGGACACAATCACCTACAGTTGAGAACCATTGCTGTGCAACTGTGGGGCCATAGGTAGGGGTCCTTTCCCCACGGGAATTCTGACTCTAAGAAAGTGTGACATGCACAGAGCACAGTCCCTCCTTCCTCTCTCTAGCCTCTGAATGGCTCCCTTTCAAGGGACCTGAGAGCCTCCTTCCAAGAATGCTACACCTCTAGCTCAACCCCAACCCGCTGTCTATTGCTCAACTTGACCTCTACGCATGGCCACCCCCTGAGTTCCCCAGAACTACATCAGGGATGCTTCTTCACTGGAATCTTTTCCAAAGCAGATTGCCAGGCCTTTCTTATGCAGTGGTGGGCAATTCCAACTGCCACCACCAATTGTTTGTGTCAAAAGGAACCTGGCAGGAGACCTGCCTTTTTTGCAGATGTTCCAGTTCCGTGCTGCTATGGTCTAGCTCAGGGGTCCTCAAACTTTTTAAACAGGGGGCCAGTTCACTGAACCTCAGGCAGTTGGAGGGCCCGAGTATAGTTAAAAACAAAAAAACTGGGCTGAGCCTTGGTGGCGTAAGTGGTTCAGTGCGGGACTGCAGCCAGCTCAGGAGCTGCACTGGGTAGTGCCCACTACCACCAGAGGCAGTGATGCCCTCCCCCCCCAAACAAACAAACAAAAAACAAAACAAAACAAAAAAACAACAACTTTGAACAAATTCACTGCGGATCCGGGATGAGTAGGCTGCTAAGCAGGAAGGGAGCGGCGGCAAAAACACCTGGCATGCCGGATAAATGTCCTCAGTGGGCCACATGTGGCCCGTGAGCGGTGGTTTAAGGACACCTGGTCTAGCTATTCCAGAATAGCCATAGTCACAGGGTCTTCTTTCACATAGCCCGTTCAATCCTCTACAAGCAAAGGAGTGCTTACTCCTTGCCTGGTATAGCAGATGAGTGATAGAAATACTGTCAGGTCTATGGTGGGTGTTAGGAGAGGGCTGCAGGATCAGGGATTACATCTATACCACACTGATGCCGGGGACAAGGTGTTGCATTGCAGGTGTCCCCAAAGGAGGTGACAGCTAAGGTGCATCTTGAAAAGGATGATCTGGAATGATGCAGGTAGAAAATGGGGGCCAGGACGCCTCCAAGGAGGGAGGGAAGGCTTGAGCAGTAGCACCAGGTTCCAGGCGGGGCTGCAGAGCGTACAGGTCCAGATCTGAAGTCAGTTTCACCCAGTCAGAGGAGTCCCGATCTGAGTGTGAAGGTAACTGGACATGAGAGAAGATGGCATCTGATTTGCATTTTAGAAAGAGATGATGGACAGAAAATGACAAAGAACCAGAGGGAGGCAAAGTCGAAGCAGAGGTTGCTTTCAGACCACACAAGGTAGGATTTTGGGGATGTGGGGGATTCCCTTTTGACCCACCTCCCAACTCTTAGAAGCCCCCCTTGGATTGCCTCATCAAAAAAGAGGTAATTGGGAGGCTGCCTCTCTTATATCACTTACAACCACTGAAAGGAAGCCTGGCAAGAAGAGGTCACACCTCCCATTGCATCAGGCAAGGTCTCTTCTTCACTCAGGAAATGTGTGGCAGGAGAAGTTTTTTCCCAATAAGGCCCAAGAAGTACTTTCCTTTCTGGAATCTGAGGCTTCACAGTGGGGTTAAATTTCCCCACTTGGGTTAAATTTGCCACCTGGCATTCAGATTATATATATGTCTAGGCATATGCAGATGTCTATGTATATATTTCTCAGAACAAAAAAAGCCAGTCTAGATGGGGCTGTTTTCAAAAAGAGGCTTCGACTGGTTTAGAGAGCGAAGGCGTCTTGTGTGTTTGAGGACTGTAGCAGTTGGCCACTGGTTCACTGGGAGAAATGAATGACAGGCTGGCTTGCAAAACACAGACCATTTGCCAGTTGTCAACTGTGCATGACTAAGAGGAGAAAGGAGGAGAAAGGCTGGTAGCAAAACAGACCAGATGAGTTGGGTTTAGGCACTGTGATAAACAAGGGAGTCTGGGGGCAATTTCTGAGCACGGCACCTGACTGTAATAAAATGCACATAAAAAGCAAGTCATTCAGGGTCTCCCCCAGACATGAGTCTCTTGGTGGCCCCAGGAGCTGTCCCGAAGGCAGTGGCTCCATCTGTCATTGTTTGATGGTATAGAACTGGAGTTCCCCGCACCTGCCTCCTCGTTCTGCATCACTCTGAAACGAGCTTGATGTTCCAGGAGCTTCTGCGATTTCCAAAAAGAACAAGAGAGTAACAAAGGAAACGGCCACTTGTCCTTGCATCCGTAGCCATCCATCAGACTCACGGCCATCCCTAATTTTCCGGACTATGGCTCATGGGGTTTTCAGGCGCTGTGGCCCAGGGGAACTGTGGAATAAGGCAGCTGGGAAAACTCTTGTGTCCCGTTCATGGGGCGGGGCTGCCTTGTTCTTAGGGAGTGTCCATAAGCGGTTGATTACCCAGTGTAAGGTTGGTCGAAAGGATTGACTGACACACATGGAGTGCCAACCCCCTGACAAACCACGCATGAGTTTGGTGACCGATTTGCTGATTCGAACTAAAATGTGATGCTCCTCTGCCCACTGATGCCTCTATTACTCAGAAGGCCCGATTCCTTTGGTGAAGAACTCCCCTCTGGCAGCAATCATTTGCAAGTGGTTTTTAGCAGCAGTCATCAGACTTAGCCCTTCTGACCATCCTGCATTACTGAGCTATCTCCCACCCCGCCCAGTTCCAACCTAGCTAGATGGCCAAGGACAGATGGACCGACCTCACTCAAGGTCTGGATTAGGCCACGCCTTCCTTCCAAACTCTGCTTCTCCACTGCTAGAATAAAGTCCAAACCTCCAGCCTTTTAAGGCCCTTCGGAATCTCCACTCATAAATTCCATCTCTACCACACACCCTTGCGGGCAAGGCAACATGGAGCCCCCTACATTGGAAAAACGGAAAAGATAAAGTGGTTATCAAGTGGGTTCTTACTTGAGGAGGCCTTATGTATGATCGAGCAGAGGTCCAGAACTACTGTCATTCCTTTCTGTCTATATTCAAAAGTACCCATGGTGGCTCCCCACAAGAAATACGAGGCTGCCTGCTTCTGCAAATTCTTTCAATCTCAGAAAACCCAACACAGGACCTCTGTGGGTTGTGATTGACATCGTGGTAGTGGGTTTGTTGAAGGGTATGTTTGCCCGCAATGAGGCCTGGTGACACTGGTTAAACATTGGGATGTCAACCACAAAGTCAAGGGTTCAAATCCACCAGCTGCTCCGCTGAAGGAACAGAAGGAAGAGGGGGCAGTCTGCTCCAGTAAAGCTTCACAGTCTAAGGAACAGTTTTCCCCTGATCTGTAAGGTCACCGTGAGTCAGAATCCATTCATATGGCAGGGGGTGGGGACGATGACCAGAAGATCGAAGTGAGGCTGTCCACCACCGACATCCACTGCCTGACCCCGGTGGTGGCCCTTTAGGACAGAGTGGAATGGATATGGTCTCCGACCCTCTAAATCTTTATGGAAGCAGACAGCCTCCTCTCCCACCCCCCACCCCTGCAGAGTGGCTGGTGGGTTTGAACTAGCACACTTGTGGTTAGCAGCTGTACTTTTAACCCACTGTGCTATTGGGCTGAAACAAGTCTCAACCTCGGCAGCCTCAAATCCCTGACCCCTCCCTTACTCCATTTCCACCCCTTGCCACCACTCGGGACTGTGACTTGCCCAGGGTCTGGACTTCCTTGGAAAGGCTTGATTCCCCTCTGGAGAGCCCAGAGAGGCATATGACTAACACCACCCCCCTTCCTCCCCCGCCCCCGCTGTTCAAGAAATGTCTGCCCATTTTGATGACTTTGCCAAGAATTTTCACCCCCTCTCTCCCTGGAAGGGCTCCTGGTGTGCAGTGGCTAAGCCCTGGACAGCCCAGCAGAAGTTGAGGGACAGTCAGCGGGTCACATGTCCCAGGAGCCAAGCAGGAGAATGTGGCAGTGTGCTCTGAGGGTGATGGCCTCAGGAACCCCATGGGGCACTTTGACCCTGTCCTGCTGTGAAGCCTACAGCAACTCAAAGGCAGGGAGGGGGCTTCTCCCCCAGGTCTGAGACTCCCCACTCCCAGGTGTGAAAAACCATCGACATATTTTAACGTGGATAAAATTAGCTTGGGCTCATAAAAAAAGAGAACTTCCGATTTAGCCCAGCCAGAAATGAGCATCCCCAACCCACCCTCCCCAAACAGTGACCCAGTATTGAATTTCCAGTTCCTTGGAAATAACTGACCTGGATCGGTTTCTTCCTAAATAAAACTTCCTGTTTTCTCTGCAGTGCTAAAGGTAACCTTACCTCCAGCCAGGCAAATCACCAACGCACCCTCCCTTCGAGAAAAGATGTCTTTATAAAATGGAGGTGTGAGGTGAGGGTGAAATCTCTAAAGGCAAGCACTGCACAACAGGTAGTGAGCTACAAAACCCAACACACTGAACTCTCCAACAGACCTTCTTACCAAGCCAGATGCCCTTAGCTTATTTAAAGGCTCTTTTAAGCTGCTGCTACAGAAGACTTTCGATTACAAATGATCTTCTCTCCACTGTCAGGTCTTTTTTCGTGCATTGCAGACTACCGGGAACATGTCCGCCTGGCTCATCGTGGCTCGATCTTGCGTGCACCTAGTCATCTGGGTCAGGGACCAGAGAGAACGACCACGTTTCCTTAAATCAGCGCCCGTAGGACTCCACGCGGGGACTACATTACCCAGCGGCCCCCGCGCCCGTAGCAGGAAAGACGTCTGCGCACTAAGATACTCAGTTCCAAGTTTGGAGCTTTTAGCTGCCAGCTCTGGCCCATCATGTAGCTGCAGCACAGCCTTGCCTAACGTTGCAACTGGAGGAAAAATCACTTTCCAGGCTGTTTTGCAAGGTGTGCATTTCCATCTTGCTTCCCTGAAAGTCCGTCTGCTGCATCGGCCAAGAGAAACTCCACTTGCATGAAGATTGCACGCCTGCAGCTTGCATCTTTGTTGCAAAACTAGCTACAGAAGAGAAGCAAGGCAAAGTCTTTTGTGCTCCCCTCCCCCATCAGAGGCAAGGGGAAAATGTCTCAGTCGAAAGGTAAGAGCCGATTTGCATTACTTGCAAAAATGCAAAGGGTCGTGCATGCATTTATGGATGCATGGATGCAATTTTCGCCTGGCGATTGCATTTTTTAAGTTTGAGGTTTTCCACAGCTCAGTTGCATTTCCTGTTTAGGATGTGTCTTTTTGTGTGTGTGCAGACACAGAGAGTTCCTGTAAGGCAGGGCTTGCAGTTCAGCTGCGCATTGACGGTATTTGCGTTCTGCTGCTAGGATTACTGAGCTCTTTTTGCCTTTTGCACAGTCAGGACGGATAGAGCAGGTTGGTAGTGTCTAAATGTGCAGCGCGCTGTGTATTTGTCAAGACACAGTGTTTCGTATGCACGCATATTAGAAGTGATTTTGCGTGCAACAGGAATACAAACTTTTGAAAAGTCTGTAGGTGAAGATGAGAGGTAAAACTTGAGTTCGACTGCTGGGCAACGAACATGAGCTTGTATTTCTTTGGGAATGAACCTTCGCGGCGCCAGTGTTTAGCGAAATTTCCATTGATATCGCTTTGAACATTAGGCAACTTTTCATATTTAAAGGAAGTAAAGGTGCAGCGAGCGGGAGGAAGGCAGGCAAGAAGACGTGCCCTCCTGAGATTTTGCACGTTACGACCAGTGGCTTACTGGCTGATAGTATTTAGTAGCAGAGAGGACCTAGAGAATGTTTATGTCTGTCCATTTGGGAGATGACTGTGCGTCTGGAGGGGACAGTTTAGGGGTAGGGGGAACAGGACTGGATTTGTAAACATTACAGCATCGTGGTAGGGGGCGGGGGCACAGCACTATTTCATGGACAAGCAGAATGAAGTCTCTTAGGAGTGTAATTTCATATATTTAGTTATGCAACTGCACACTTATGGTTTTATGTTTTTTTCTATTAAAAATTTTAAAAGCACACACTGTGATCTGCAAGATTCCTGTCAGTGTGGGGAAGGAGTGTACATTTTTTCCGACGTGATATCGGGGAGCCGAGGGGGTGTCCTGAGATGTCTGGAGGGTCACTTGATTGACAAGAAGAAACCTTTCTGAACTACAAAGAAAGCTTATGCTGTGTGAGAGGGCACGAGGAGAAGGAGTTAGGCACGCGGCCGTTCTTCGAGCTGAGGCACAATTTGAGTGGGACCTGTGGAAATTAGAATCTCTAAGCTTTTGGAAGGAACTCTGGTGGTGCCCAGGTTAAGCGTTTGATTGCGAACTGCACTCAGTAGTCCTTCTGAGAAAGAGGTGGCAATCTGCTTGTGGGAAGGACCTCGCTTTGGGAATCCTAGGAGTGGGGCTTCTATGCTTTCTTAAAGGGTTGTGAGGTGAGGCGTTCAAGTCGGCTCACTAACGAGGGATTTTGGTTTCCATACGTCTTTTATTGTTTTGGAGTTTATTCACGTTAGTTGTTGCCTGGCTTTTTAATTCTGCGATGGATGTCATGAGTCTCACAAGAGTAGCGGTATTTTCAAACGTTCGAAGCTGGGCTCTGCTTTTCTTTAAATATTAGGGGAGAATGAAAATCTGACAAGTTAAGCGACTTTAGGGACTTAGGGAAAGGTGTTATGATGTGACGCTTTTTTGGAAGTGTGGGGAATACCTATAGTTTCTTTATTTGAGCAGAGAAATAACACTTTAGAAGAGAGCTTTGCTTTGACGTGTAAAAAAAAATTTCATTATTTTGTATTGGAAAGCACTCACTCATTTAGTTCTGTAAAATATAGTTATATTATACTTTATTTGTGTATATGTGTATATACACATGTACATATGTTTTCATGGATATACATATACAGCTCCACATGCAACCTATATAGGCATCTCTCTTAACATGATTCATTTATTTCTATATCACGTTCCTCTAACTGTGTGTCATGCACAGGATTTCCCCCTTTCCAGTCAATCAGATTTTTAATGTAATCTTCCCTTCAAGGACATTTCCTGTGAGGTTGGGGGAAGAAACCTGAATACAAGTGTCTATAAGATCATTGGCTAGAGATTGAAGAGAAATGCTGCGATTGGTCTAGAGAGTAGGGACCATTCTTTCCTGGTGGTAATCAAGAAAGTTCATGAAGAAGGTGACGATTGAGGTGCCTACCACCCATTCTTGGACCCGAGAGTCTAAATTAAATCAAGCTTCTCTATGCATCATTTTTGAACTCCTTCATAAGGTAGCTAACACATTCTATAGTAGAATTGCTGATTTTGAGATGGGAAATACAATGCGGTATTTACATGATGATGCTCTCATTATGACTTTATTCAGTATGAATCAGGTACGACGATGGTCCTTCATGTCAATTCCCATTTATCTTCTTGGGTTTCTTAATTGGACCCTGTTTGGAAGATATTTCTGATGTGAGCATGAGGTTCCTGCCCCAAAGGAAAATTATAGAAAGAAATGGGCAATCGTTTAAAAATTGGCAAAGGTGTCTTGGCCTAAATTTGCAATGTAGCATTGGCCTAATTCAGCATTCCCAAAGAGCCATTTTTTTTTTTTGCAATATCAAAATTTTTTGTAAGACCCCCCTGCACCACGCCCACCCGCACCCCACCCCTACCTCCCCCCAAAGAGGATGGGAGAAAAAGGGGAAGGTGAATACCACCTCATAGTATTGGGGAATCCAACATGTTCCATGCAGGGACCTTTATGAACCTTCTGGATGACTGTAATTGGGTTTTACAGACCTCTAATTTCAGGCACAGCCGAGGCAAAAAGAATTACAGAGTCCCCGGGAGCTGGTAGGAACAGCTTCCTTCTTTCCAGCCGTACCAACAGCGAGATTCTGAGAAAGAATTTCTTAAAAAGAAATTGCACTTTCCACGTTCGTAACTTTAGGTGGTAGGTTTTTCAGCTTGTTTATATTAGCTGTCTGGGGCTGAGCTGACATTTTTCAAATATTAAAGTGGTAGAATGCCTTTTGAGGAAATCTGAGATGTAAGTTAACAGGAAGGGCACCCAGAAGGTGCAGGAATTCCTGCACATTACAGGAAGACAGGCCACAGGAAAAATGTGTCATGTACCCTAGCCCAGAGAGAAAAAGCATTGTTATCAGCTTTATGATCTGGAGGGAGGGAAAGAGGGAGGGGAGGGAAGTGAGTGAGCAGGAGGCCTGCCTTCTCCCTGTTCACCTGAAAATGCACAAAAAGTTTGTCTCTGATCACATACGCCTTCCCACTTCTGCCTCTATGTCCCCTGAAGCAAATATTAGTTGATCCTATTTTGATAGAGTGGTAGGTGAAAGGGGTCCCAAGTATTACCCACACAGCATGCTCTACCAGCCTCCAGGACTTGGTAGGCAAAGGTTGGGACCTACTGTGGGTGCCTGGCTTGTGCATTCCATTTCACCCTGGGAAATGAAATGTGTAAATTTCTCATTCTGTGAGAA